>LKNJ01003720.1:0-64502 GCA_002120245.1 Maccullochella peelii | reverse complement strand
GAACCAAAGCAAAGACCTGCAAGCACTACATTCTGGAATCTCATTTTGGGAGGAAGTTCATTTAAATGCAGCTGTATGGGCCATATTGAAAATCTGGAAGATTTGTACAGAGGTGAGCTGTCAGAATTGAAATTAAATGACAAATTGTTTGGATCTGACAGAATTCCATCAGGTTTTGTCAAGTTTTATATATATATATATACACACACACATATATGTCAGAGATGACATGTTCATTCTGTGACCTTTGGTTTCTGTAGCTCATGCTGTTTTGAATCTGAGGATCTTCAAGCAGTGTCTGAATTTGAGGTGCAATTGCTTACCTATTGCAGATTCAGTCTTCCCAGCCTGGTGCAGGTCTACAATTTTGTTTCTGGTGTCCTTTGACAGCTCTTTGGTCTTGGCCATAGTGGAGTTTGGAGTCTGACTGTTTGAGGTTGTGGACAGGTGTCTTTTATACTAATAACGAGTTCAAACAGGCGCCATTAATACAGGTAACGAGTGGAGGACAGAGGAGCCTCTTAAAGAAGAAGTTACAGGTCTGTGAGAGCCAGAAATCTTGCTTGTTTGTAGGTGACCAAATACTTATTTTACCGAGGAATTTACCAATTAATTCTTTAAAAATCCTACAATGTGATTTCCTGGATTCTTTCCCCCCATTCTGTCTCTCATAGTTGAAGTGTACCTATGATGAAAATTACAGGCCTCCCTCATCTTTTTAAGTGGGAGAACTTGCACAATTGGTGGCTGACTAAATACTTTTTTGCCCCACTGTACGTACCGTCTCCAGGTCTCCCACTGAGTTTGACTTCCGGTGTCTGAGAGGTCACTGAAGCTGAAGAAGTGTAATTATTGGATAAAAGGACTACTGATCAACCAGCCAAGGTTTAATGAGCTCTTAAATGACCTGTTACACCAATAACTTCTGGTTAATTGACTTGAGTATAAGCATTTATCTATTTGCAATCTGAAATCAATTTCTGCTCCACAGTATATTGCTCTGCATTTTATTATCTTGCCATGTGTCCTGTTTTCTACACTAATTCCTTAAACCAGATCATTTAACAAACTAAGGTTATCTCTTAACGTAATTTATATTCTATTGAGGCTATAAATAGGCTATAATTAATATTTTTATATTAATGATGGTTCCCATGACTACTTAAATGGAAAAGTGGTTAGCGCTAGTGCTGCTAGTAATGAACCCTCGGAGAATTATCACCAACTCTGCAGTTAAGTTCAGCTCTACAGAGCTTTATAGCATCTTTGAGCTCATTGTTTTCTCACCTGCAACTTCACTGTTTTGGTTCACTGTCATCGCTCTCATAGCTAATTTTCTGGTACAGAAATTCTAAAATCCTACACTACCTGCTCGGCACAGACACATTTAGCAGCTAGCTGGTGAACATAGTGGAGCATTTAGCAGCTAAAGAGCCAGATGTTTCCCTCAGGAGTTGGTGGAGACCAAAACAGAGATAAAAGCAGAGTGAATATTAACATCCATTAGGTGGACACAAACATGACTCCAAATGAACAATAATGTTGCTCCCTATCTGCTGGATGTGTAAATAGCCAACTCTTCGCTAGCAAGTTTGCCTATTCACTTTAAATGTCAGGGTTGTGTTTTATAGCTTGTTTCTGCTTTCCCCAAGTTTTGAAGAAAAATTGCAGTATTCTTTTAACCTGTGTCTTATTCACATTATTGTGGTCATTCTGAGGTTATGCTAACTCACCACATCCGTTGGAGACACTTTTTGCAACCGGAGGTAAACACTGAAAATGGCCCAAGTATCTAACTGCATAGGGATCGACTCTTGGTGCAACTTGCAATGTGACCTAACCAGCTGCTAATTCCCAAGAGACTTTAAGCATCTTCTTTATCATGTGAAGGACACAATTTTAATGGTATTAACTCATTAAAACATAGACCTTAATAATGGATAGCCCATATGCCACGGTGAACGAGCTGGTCCCACAGAGTCTTCCTGTGATTTTATTGAGGAAGCCTATCTGACCTAAGGGCTAATTAATGAAACATCCAAAACTGCGGGGAACAATGAGGCACACTATTGCACAGATATTTACCCTACAGCTGTCAATATTCTCCAAACAAACTTGATTGTTCACAGAGGTAAAATGTCTGCTTTATGACCAAAAAGGATGTCTAATTTGGATTTAATTGCTGCAGCGTGTGCAGGCTGGTCAGACAAAGTGTAGATGCCATTAAATGAACAGAGCTGGAAACTCGGTCAGTATTCTGGTATTTGCTTGCAGTATGAGAAAACATACCAAATTTGATTTCATTTGGAGCACACTGTTGGACACAGCCCCCTGACAGGCTAGGATACTGCTTACCAGCCTGAGCCTCCTGCTGTCGCTTTTCTCAAACAGATTTCTCTGAGACTTTTGTTTCCCATATGTGTGTTTAGCTTTTTGGTTGAGAACAAAAGATAATTGGCTTTGTGTCATTACACCGTTTCCAAAAAATTACCTCATCCTAGTAAACGACTATATAAAAATGCAGAAAACACCCCATAATAGATTAGGGTTTTTTTTACCCCGTTGGGTTGGGTCAGGCTACCGTACTCTTTGCTTGGTAAATATTACTCTGTCTGTGGTTGGGTTTGTCTGTAGCAAACAACAGCCCACCAGGGAGGATGTCAGAATGGAAAGTGTGGCTATGGCTTAGAAACAGAGGAGAGGAATATCAGTGGTGTTGTGGTTTTACAGTATGGAGGGACTACACAGGTCCTTTTCTTCTTTTTAAAGAATATATACAGTTCAAAAGGCACACATTTATGAAGTCTATCTCACCCACACACGATTAATTTAAGTCATCGCCTGTTTCCTTGGAATCAGTACGATGTGCAAGACAAAAAGATCTGTGTTCACTGAAAAAAAGTTCTTAAAGAAGCTTTTAATCTCAAGATACTGAAGCTGAGCAGATTCTCTTGCTGACAACCGCATCAAACAAGCTCTTTCTCTCCCTCATTCCTCCATTTTGGAGTGTGGCTGTCGTCTTTATAATCCCCTTTAAAAGCATTTCATCTGGGGCCTCAGGTAGGGTTTCCACTTCCTGGTTGTCACAGTTATGGCTCATTAAAGAGCTCTCTCTCAGCAGGAAGGAAACTGATTCCCCTCAGATCCTGTTAATGTGTGTGGGTCCTTAATATTGATGCTGTCACCAATGCACATCTTGTCCGCATTAAGATTAACCCTAGAAAGAGGCCACTCCAATGACTCTCAGATGCTGCATTGTGGCACTGATGTCCGAGTTCTTAATCAAGTGAAAAGTCACTGTTTGGGTCAACCTGCAGCTGGTTGTGTTGTAATCCTTTTTTATAGTCACCCTAATTAGGAGAAGACTAAGTGAAGTAAGTAACTACTTTTGTCATTTAACACTTGGTAATTTACTTGGTAAGGTTACCAATTTGCTGAGTGTGCGGTTTATACAATTTAAAACATGTAGTCTATCACTAATACTCAGATCCTTAACTTCAGTAGGTTTGCCACTAATGATTAGTTTAATTATCGATCAATTCAAATTGCTTGTGTAGTCCGACCAACATAAACCAGTATTCAGTTTGCAATCATAGATTACTAAGAAACAACCAAATACTCATGTTTTCTGGCATTTTTGCTTAAATAAATGCATTAAACAATTAATGAATTATTAAATTCTCTGCCGATTAATTGTCTGTTAAAAGCAGCAAAACCACAATGCAAAAATACTTGTACTCTATTAGTAAAAGTCCAGCATTTAAAATTTTACTTAAATAAAATTACAGAGGTATTATGGGCAAAATGTACTTAAAGTATCAAAAGCAAAAGTACTAATTAGGAAGCTGAATGGCCTCTATCAGTGTCACATTTTTTGGATCATTATTACAGATGCATTAACATATAAGCATCATTTTAATGCTGCAGCTGCTTGATGTGGAGCTAATTTTAACTGCTTTGTATCTTGTTGGGTAGTTTAATCAATAACAATGTATCATGTGTCATAAGGTGATCATGTGTTTTATAGGCAAAATGTTTATTAGTACACACTGTGACCCTTCTGAGTCCAGCAATGTTAGAAGTGAATATTTAAACATCCTTCTATTGGTAATGGTATCTCTGGTCCAATCAATGAGTGTGCCAGTCTGCCATGATGCTCTGTGAAGGTTAGACACATAGATCTGGCCCACAGCCTTTCTAACAGGCAGTAGGTCTTGTCAGTAAGGTTGTTGAGAGGTTGACTCTGGAAAAGGCTGATGCTGATGCTCCTGCTATTTAAAGCAGAGCGTCTCTGGCCTTTGGTGTCACACAGATGATGTATCATTGTGGACAGAGCTGAGCCAGAGAGATGGTGATCCTCTATAATGCTGCCACTTTGCCACATTTTATAACAGCTCAGCTCCATCATCCAGACCTGCCCCTGGGGACCTGTACGCCACCTTCTCGGCCCGGCAGAGATGCTGATACACATGACAATGCAAAATCCTTTGACAAACATGTCAGCGTTTTAAACATATTTTTCCTGTGTTGCTGAGCTCAGGAGTGCTGCTGTTGCAGGAGAACAGCTGGAAAGGTTGTGCAAAGTAAATTGTTCTAGATCAAATGGCAAAAGTGCAGTTACATGTTAAATTAAATGCATATATGAATCAAATGTGGGCGCTATGTGGTCTTAAACCAGACATAATTTTAACATGAAACTTCACTGAAACATCATTATTTATAAAAAGTTACCTGATCTGTATGTTAGATATCATAAAAAATTGTGAGAACCCACAGAATCTGTACCATACATACAGTGAAAATAAAGTGTTTTGATGTATGTATTTAACATAAATATTTCTTAATTAACATTTACTAACAAAACTAACATTTAGTCCTAAATGTTTTACCCAAAATACTTTTTTTGGGATATTGGTTCTGATCAGTCTGTTCTTTATTCCCCACAGGGAACCATTTTCTTACCGGGAAACAAAGTTACAGAGCATCCAACCAGCAGCGATGATGGGGGGAAATTTCTCTTCGAGGTCATTCCAGGTGGGAAAAGATTAAAGCAATTTAATCACTTTTTATCTTTACCGAGGACAAAATGATGATAACAATGTTGACTGGAGCATGAGCAGGAACAGAAACATAAGGTTTTGATCACTCTTGTCTGCAGCAAATACATTTGGGGGTCGTCTTAAACAGCTGAGCTTAGTTTAAAGACTGGAAGCAGTGGGAAATGACTAGCCTGGGTTTGTACAAAGGGAAAAAAAAACCTGTCTTTATGCTAAGCTAAGCTAACTGGCTGCTGACTGTAGCTTTATATTTAAAGGACAGATGTGAGAGTGGTATCAATCTTCTCAACTTACCCTCTGCAAGAAAGCAAAAAGGCATATTTCCCAAAATTTGAGTACTGTACACAAGGTTTATACAGACATAATCTTCATTGATTGCCTGGCAACTTCACAGTGACTACAAAGGTTTTTGTATGGATGACTTTTTTGTACCTTTTTACCATTTTTTGCCATTTCCACCTGCAGTCTTTATGTTAAGCTAAGGTAATTGCCTGCTGGCCATAGTTTATTATTATTATATAAGCTGATTTATTGTAAACCACTGATCACACACATAGACTCAAAGATGAGCACATGCACAGACGCCAGTAGACTGCATGGAAACATGGTCAGTTACAACACAAAGGAATAGTGGGGTATTTTCCCAGGCGGAGCGATGCCAGGAATGTAAGTCTATGGAATAGACAAACACACATGCACACTGGGGAAACAGATACAGCTGTTAAAAGATACAGTAGCAGAGTGCATCAATAGCACCAGTTGATCCAGTAAAACCCTTTAGAAAACACCGGATGTGTGCAACAACTACGTTATTTATCTGTATCTTTTCCCTGGTGTGTATCCACTACATTTTCTCTCAGAGGAAACCAAAATATAAGTTTCAAGACATTTTCTCACGTGATTTGTGACTCCCACTGGACACACACAAACTCCAAAACAATGTGACCCGGGAGATAATGGAGCAAATTCATCCTAACATTTGCCAGTAAAAGGTCAATTAAAAGCTGCCCAGAATGAGCCAAAATTTAACAAGTAATTTGGGCAGTTGGCCAGAATTGACAGATGAAAAGTCCAGGTGTGTCACAGGTTCACTTGAAAGACTCTTGATGATGTTTTTGTTTTTGGATGCTAATGACCTTGCTGGTTGTCTAGTAGTTTCCACATCAGATCAGGATTAACAGTTCCCTGCAGAGATAATTTCATGCACTTTCTGTTGCTACTTTTCACTGCAGCCATTCCGTGTTCACATTGAAATGAAGCAAAGTCAACTTGTCAACTTGTGATTAATAGTTCTCATGGTGGTTGTGTTATAAGAGAAACAATACAACAGTTTAGTTTACGTACTGTTTTCCTATATGGTTGTCTGCCTGTGCCATGGTAGAATACATTTTGATGTATCAGCAAACATGTAGTGGAACAAAAATGTTTTTTTTGGAATATAAAGCAGCGCTCAGTGTCTACAAGCATTAGACATGAGGTATTTTGATCATCTTACAGTGCGTGATCAGGAGTTTAGAGTCTTGCTCAAAGACATTTTGACAGGACATGTACCTGATAATACACACATTGGCTGCAACATCTCGATCATGGGATAGGCGCTCTAACACCATAATATGAATGACATCATCCATATGGATCTAAGTGTCCAAATAATCAGTTGTGCTTTTGAATTTCTGACTGTTTGGTTAGATAAAGTTTTGTATCTAATTTGTCTGGTAGTAGGAACAAAAGGGAAGTTTCAAAACCAAAACTTTATATTTTCGCTTCTTTTTTTTTATTTCCATGCACTTATTCTGAAAAATACCCACAAAACATATACATAAGTTGTCTGTTTTTAGAATGTTATTTTTATACTGTTGACAAAGCCGTTATAGGCACAGAGCTGAGGTCCCACACCCAACAGTGCTTAGACAAATGCATGACCAGAACATACGGTTTTTTGGTGACATCTAGGACAGATACCTTCGGCGTTGGGACACATTTTAGCCAACTTTTCTCTGGAAAGATGATGATGGTGAAATATTTTCAGTTGCTGAAGGCACTGCTGAATGTCATCTCTGAACTGTGCCATGTGATCTGTTTTTTTTGTAGTAAGACTTTAAATACAGCACACTGAAAAATTAATTGCATGTCTCACTGACTCATTGTGCCCACTTTCAGTCTCACTTTTAGTTCCCCCTGTCCAGGTGCTACAGTATATCTTTCTGGTTTTGCACATTTACACCCTAACTGTTGAGACATATTGTTACATATAACAGTTTGTGGTGTGTGGTATGTGGTGTACTGACATATGATATCTGTCAGGGAGCAGTTTCAATGCATGCCTTTGAGGTCACAGGATACTATTTAATACAGTTTCTATAAATCAAATGTTAACATATTCATATAGCACCATATGATGTATTTTCAGTTTTTGCTATCAACCATACCAGTGTAATGTTCATAATAGCTTCACTGTTTCATGCAGGGAAAAGTGACTGAAATACAAAACGTTATTGTAAAAAGTCCAAATACTAATACTTTGAAGGACGTGCTAGCACAGTGCAGTTATAAGCAAAAAATAATAGACAATAGAGGCAGTTTTTTCTGTCCCTAACAGATTAGGAATATGAGAGATACAATAATATATTAGTTACCATTAGTGGATAAATAAGAACAAATGTTTTCCTAAAAGCTTGTATCCCGAAATGTTTGTGGTGTGTTCAAGTTCAAAATTCAGGGGCGGTTACCAGTAGGATGCCCAAAATAATTAATGACTTCACCTTCAGATCTCTGTTTTTTGAAACCAAGGCCATCACTGACTGATGAGGCTTTCATTGTTGTATATGTAACATTTTTATTTTAACAAAGGCCACTGAGGCAACAAGTTAACTCACCTTACTCACCTAGAATTAGGTAAGAAATATGAGACCACTCTCATGTCTGAAGGATAAATATAAAGCTACAGCCAGCAGCTGCTTAGCTTAGCTTAAAGACTTGCACTCTGTGCAAAGGTAACAAAATCCAGCACCTCTAAAGCTCACTAATTAACACATTATATCTCATTGTCTAATCTGTACATTGTAGTGTTTTGGTTTTATGGGTGTTAACCCCTGTATAATCCCTGTTTCTAGTCTTTATGCGAAACCAAGGTAACCGGCTGCTGGCTGTAGCTTCAGATTTAACAGACTGATATAAATAACCTTTATGTAACCAGGTAGTCTCATATCAAAAATATCAGAGTGGTAGCAATCTTGTCATCTAACATTCTGCAAATAAGCGTATTTCCCAAAATGTCAAATTATTCCAAGTACTGTTCTTAGTATTATTGTGTAGTTCCAGTACACAAGGTTTATTCACACATATTTCTCTGGCTTCACACTTCACTCCACTGTCCACAATGTCTGTAGTAAACTTTCTTCTTCAAACTATCAAAGGCTGGGCTTGCTATGGTTCGTGTGTCAGATGCCGTAAAATTACTCACATGGACCAAAACATGTGGATTAGAATGTGACTGCAAGGGCCTCCTGGGTTGTTACACATCAGGGCTCAACAGACTTGAAGAGAGATTCAGCATTCTTTGTAGTAGTAGTATTAAGTACCACTAATACATCATCCACTATGCCCTAATACTGGTGGAAAACAAGAACATGGTTTGTTATGAAACAGCAAATAAAGAGGTCTAAGAGAAGCAGAGAGAGCAAATGAAAGGAAAACACTACACATATATTCCACTGGTCTAAATGGGGCCCTGCAGTTTGAACATAACACATGGACAGTCTCTGGCAGACAGACAGACGGGAAGTGATCGGGGTGGGGGTGGGGGGGGTGTCAGAGTTGTACAGAGATGTCCGTTGTCTTGCAAGGGTGGTGGTGAGGTTTGAACACAAGCAGCATCAGGACATCTGTACGGGGAGGGAGACACTGCTCTCAGATTAACACACAACTCTGTATTTTTAGCTTTTCTGGAAAGTTTTACTGAGTCACTCTGTGCCTTGAAAAATTTGCAAAATAGTTCAGAAAACATCTCTGCAACTTTTATTCACCACTGCTGTGCTCGGTCTGATGCTTTTTCTGTTCTTGTTGTTCTCATCTCTCTTGTCTTTGTCTCTTTCACTATGCACATCCACATCTGGATGATGCATGTTAAACCTGCAGAAAGAGTCACTCAGGACGAAAGGGGGCTTATGAAACAGATTCACCACATGGCTAACAATATTTAGACTAGAATCATGGTTATGTCTTTATTTTGAACTGTCTGACAGAGATGGCACAGACACAACGGGGCTTTTGTTTTGCTTTAAGCACCAGTGACGCTGTCTTCCATCACACTGACACGTTACAACATGTGCAAGCACACATGGGTCTGAGCTAAAGGGAAGAGGAATAACCGCAAAAATACATGAATACAGCTGTCAAAAATTCTCTTTCTGGCATTGAACGTTTATTTTTAAGATTATCTGTGCGGGACATTTTTATGCTATTAAGGATTACATTATGACATTTTCTGTGTAGCTATATTTGGATGCACCTGCAAACTATTCTAAATTCTGGTATGTCCTAAGGGATCACATAAAAAGTAGCTTCTTAACTGTATCTCTCATACACAGGCAGCACTGACAGAATAAAAAACTGTATTTCTCTCAGTCCATATATCGGGAATATGTATGAGAACACCCTGCCGCTCAGGATCAGTGTGCACTTTTATCTGATGTTGTTGAATCCACCCAAGAATGTTAGGTATAATCTGAATACAGCTGTGTGGTATAACATAGCTCTGAGCACAGGGGATCTGGCTTTTGAGACTGCAATACATTGAGCCATTATTAAATTATGATTTCATTCTTTCAGTCTTCTTTTTTTTTTTTAACCTGTCAAAGTTGTATGAATACCTGTAGCTAAATGGCACTCCCCGTAGTCCAACTGTGATTAATTATCCTATTCCTATAAAACAAGAATCAACACAGGAAACACTCCCTACTGTGTTTTTGATGGAGAAACAGTGTGCTCCTCTGTCCCCAAGCTCTAATAAAGACAAGGCTTTGGCTCCAGTATGAGTTCAGTGTGTCACTCTCTCTCTTTGCCCCGGGCTCAGTCTTTTGCTCCCTTTTTCTCTCTCTTTCTCTTGGTAGCCTGGTTAGAGTAGCTGGTCAGGCCACAGCAAATCACCGCTGCTGAATTATGGCAATATTTCCCTTATCATCCCCAGAGGCCACCATCCCTTCATTCATGAGAGGACCTTGGGATCATGTTGCCATGAGCAGGTGGATGGCCTCATGCATGAATGCTGTTTACAGGGCAAAACCTGAGTCAACAATACATACCTGAAGAATAAAAGATGTTCCTCAACTACCAGTATGAAAGAGTATGTTTTGCTTCAACTTAATGTATAAAGGAAAGTAATATGTAGGCATTTCCTCATTTTAAGTGCGGGTTGACGCAGTGCTGTAGTGAAGGTAGGAAGAAGGAAAGCCTCAGGGCCCCAGTCTAAATAAAGGTGATAGTGCCCTCATGTGGTTTTCTAAGTCATTACAGCACTGGGGAAAATCTTCAAATCCATTCATCTTTTCATCATCTTTTTATTCATTTTCCAAATATCAATAAGAAACTAAGAAGAATAAAACTAATCATTGTTGTGTTGCTGTGCTGAGAATTAATGTCTTATACAGTAATGACTAGTAGAGCTGCCTCAGTTAAGGGGTTTGTTTCTTTCACACTTTTCACATTTATGAAACAACAGAGTTGCTGGCTGGTTTAAATCAGTTGGAATGACTTGATTGGTAATATGAGTGAATTATTGAGTTTAGTGCATTTTCATTGCTTGCATTATACACAATGCTTTGTATTGTAGTGGGAAAATAGTTTAATAGAGCACAATAAAGTTTTACTCTTCAGCATTTGTAAACATTTAGTTAGCAACAACAGAACTAACTCTATCCGCTGATGAAGACTGTGAGATGCAGTTGAGAGCTCTGGAAAAATCTACTTAGTGGACCTTTAGTTAAGATTGTTTTGTCAGACATACTTATACATGGAAATACTCATACATAAACATGTGGTTTATTGCAAATCTCTACAGTCTGGTTTTATTATTACTTTGCCATAAGCACAAATCTCATGAGTGGTAACATTTAATAACTTTCATACGTAAATTCATTTTTTCCAATTACATTTTTTGATTTAGTGCGTCTGCGATTAATGTTCCATCATGAACCTGTGACAGTTTTTGTTTGACATGTATGCCTGATGGGTAGCACTACATAACCACCTTGGTGACCTCTGCAATGACTTATGAGTTTCATATGTCACTAAGGTGAATGTCTTATTTACACAGTGTGTCTTGTGTGATTTAGTTATGATAATCACAATGTTAATATCAGCGGGCAGGCGAGGCAGAGCGGGAGTAAATCACACTCAGACATGCAAAGAAGGGATGTTTAAAAATCATTAGAGACCCTTCTTATCATTATTATTGTGATTAATGAGAAAACTGAATTCAAACTGTCATTACATGAGCTGTCTAGGAATGTGCTTTATCAGGATAACATGCTAATCTTACCTAAAACTATATAGTCAGACTTCTTATTAAACAGTAATGACTGAACGATTTCTATTGGAGGGTGAAGACAGACATGCAATTATAAGACCACAGACCACTGTACTGTTCATTATGAGCAAGCCAGGGGTTACTAATGTAGACTATAAGCACCTAAAGTTGATGATGGAATGATGGATGCATGAATTAAATTAAAAAAGGCCCAAGCCAACAGAGGGAACTTTAATAACCCAAACAATTATTCCACTTGTTCATGGATGGTAATAAATATGACAGGCTGAGAATATTACCCTCTAGGCATCAGTGTTTAAGGTGAAGGAAGCCCCAGTAGAGTAATTGAGAAAGCATATTAATCTGTGTTGCTGACATTTCAGTGTCAGGATGTATGGAGGTGGTTTTCAAATAGGCCCCCATGTCACATTAGTCATGGATAACTTCTGGTGCTGGCTGTATGTGTGTATATGTGTGCACCCCTTTGTGTAAACAAAGGTTCAATGATCACTGCTGCAGCTTTAACTATACTGTAATCATGTTTATTTCAGAGGGTTGGCTGAACTACTATAATCCATTTTTATCATCTCATATTATCTGTAGCTCTGCTGCGCACATAGTATTATAATGGTGTTTATGGAGTGTCTGAAAGACTGTGGACTATTTCAATCCCACAACAGGCTCACTGCTTCATTTCTATTTCAAGGCATGCTTCAAAGAGAAGCAACTGGTTTGCACACAAAATCAGGAGTTTTCAAATCTTTTACTTCCTATTTATTGTGTTAATTCATTTACAATGTAGAGGGAGTAACAAGCACAAGCGTTAAAACCTTCCTCAGTGTGCAGGCATGTCACAGTCTATGGTCTTTTAAACATGATCAAGGCAAGGCAAGTTTCTGTATAGCACCTTTCAACAGCAAGCAAAGTGCTTTACATAAGACATAAAATACATAAAAGAAACACAAGACAATATAAAAAGACACCGATAGGATGAAACAGGAGAATAAACATTACAGCACAGCCACAGTGCAAACAGATCAGATGCATACAATTCAAACACTGTCATAGAATAGTAAATAGTCAAATAGAGCAGATTTCAAAGGAAAAGGTGTGGCTGTATGTATACAGCACCACATGTCAAAAGGAAAAGAAAGATCATAAAGGTAATAATCCACAAATATAGAAAAAAAGAGAAAAAAATAATAAGAAATATAAGCAAAAATATCAGAATTATAATGAAATACAAAGATACATACACATACAAAATTAAAAACAACAATTTCACAGCAGGCTCAGCTATTGAACTCCAATGAGCCCAGGGAGAAAGCATCACCTAGCTATAATAAATTAAAAAGCTTCAGGAAATGAAATTACTTCTCCACACACATACACAAACATCACCTCCTACACCCACTTCACTGTCACAGCTAGAACATACTGTATATTAATCCATACAAACGTTTGATCAATCATTCTGACACACAGGGCATAAACAAGCAGCTCGCTGTTTCAAACTATATGTTATGATATATTGATTTCATTAGCAGTTGGATGTATAGTGCCCACACTCCTAATGCGTCATAAATCCAGGGGCAATAGAGCAACACTATCAAGGGCATGCATTATGATTTCATGGATATTACTGTGGTAGAATGATGAAGCCCGGAGAAGCATGAGTGACAAGATTCTGTTTTGCATATAAAAGTGTCAACTGTCTTCATAGTCTGTCTGGTCAGAGCCTGCGGGGTGCTGTCAGTGTCCTTTCTCTCTCAAGAATTTGCTTTGTGAAATGGCATTTTCAAAAAGGTCAGAAACTGAACTTCTCCTTCCTCTCTCTCTGTTGTGTTGCGTTGTGCACATCCATGTTTACGCACATCCATGTTTTCCCAGTGTGCATATAAAATCAATAACTGGCTGTCTGTGACACAGCAGCATATGGCCTCCTGGAGGACTTGTGGCCTGGCAATCTGCTACTGTTGACATTTCTCATATGGGGCTTCTGAGATTCACATCCCTTGTTGTTCTCTTGATGATGATGATGTTCTGGCAGCATGAAGTGAGAAAATAGCCTTTTCTTATTGAATTAGATCGTGATATCACCCAGTTTTATGTTCCTTAATATTCTAAACCCACAATCCAATAAGTGAGGAGTTTCTGCCTCTGATGCAATGCTCGACATTGAAAACAGTGAGCCACTCACTGGCTTCATTAGTGACATTTCCCCCAGGAAGGATCTCAGGGGAGGATGTTTGTGTTTGAGATTGTGTCAGTTTGTTTGGAGCTCAGTGCTGTAGCACAAACTCTGAAATTACGAAGCATTTATAGCCCGATATGAAATAGACCTTTTGATATAGGAGACTAAATGCATTGTGTTGACATTACAGTAAACACAGAGACATTTAAAGGAATAATTATTCTTTTAGCTGTTTTAGCAGCGTGGTTCTATGGATGGCCATTTCAATCTGTCAGTTGGTCGGCCAACCACGTTGGTCCAGACTGAAATATCTCAATAACTATTGGATTGTCATGAAATTTTGTAGAGACATTGATGGTGCCCAGAGGATGAATCATACTGATTTTGGTGATGCCCTGAATTTTCGTATAGCGCCACCATGAGGTTGACATTTTTGTATTGAAATGGCTGGACAAATATTGGATGGATTGCCATAAAAGTTAGTACAGATATTCATAGTCTCCAGAGGATGATTTCTAATGACTTGAATGACTTGAATTGCTGACTTTTCCATGAAGTGCCACAAGCAGGCCAAAGTTTTCATTTATCCAGTGAAATATCTCTATAGCTATAATATGGATTGGTACAAAATTATATACGGACATTCATGGTTGCCAGATGATCAGTCCTAATGACTTTGGTGATCCCCAGACTTTTCGTTTAGCTCCACCATGAGGTTGCCATTTGAGGTTGTCAAGCAACACAAGTGGTCAACAGCTTGTAAACAAATCCACACTTTTATCCATCAATATTAGTAAAACCAAATAATTTAATTTGAAAACAAAGACAGAGCTGGATGCCAACCAAAATGTCTATCTTACTGTTCAAATGCCTCTGTCATGGAAGTGACTAATTTGAGTTGTGCTATCAGTCTAAAATAGGAGGCCCTCTGGCTTTTGTACTCCTTACTCTAAAAGTTATTTGCGGGCCAGCAAGGCTGCTGCTGCCTATCGCCAAAGCAGAAACTTGGGATGGGAGCAAATAATAGAAGTAATGGAGGATGATTTTTATGTTGTTCGATGTTCCCTGTCGAGTTCTGAAAAACCACTCAGTGTCCCAGAAGGCGGAGGCAGGACATTGCTCAGTGTGCCTTTGCAGAGGCAGGGAAATGCTGACATTGACTGGGGAAATAGTTGGAAGGTGTAAGAGGCAGTTTGAGAAAGAAAACCCAGTGGATACATCCTTTATTCAGGAGAAAAAGGAGGTTTGTCTGAGAAAATTTCCTTGGCAGAGGTTGTAGAGATAGTTAGAAAATTCATTAATGTCAAGGCAGTGGGCATGGATAAAATCTGTCTGGATAATCTTAGTGTCGTGATTGAAAAGTCTCTTCAGTGTCATATAGAATTAGGAGCAGTTCCATTGTATTGTATTGGCAGATGTTGGGGATGTAGACAACTCAAACTCCCTTCCTCTGAAAGCCTGTGACAAGGTGCTGGAAAGGAAACTCTGGCTGACTGTCAAATGGATTTAAAAGTAACAATGCAGACTCCTGTTGGTTTTCAAAGCAGAGGCAACATCTTTTACCCTCTCACAGATTGATGAAAGGTTTGGAGTATGCTAAGCCTGACTGCATATGGCTTTTTGTGGATTAGGAAAAGGTCACTGAACAGGTTTCCCAAGGTATCTTGCAGGAGGTTCTGTGGGAGTATGGGCTGCCAGAACTGCAGCAGCAATCTGTTCGGTCATTGTACACTCAGAGATTCTTATAATGATCAGGGCATTGGACTCTCTGACAAGGATGCCTCCGTTCTGTATGACTGCTCATTAAGGCAGAAGGTCTGGAGATTGTTTAGTTCAGACAGTAGGGTGAAATCTGTTGTTTGTAGAAAATATTAGCCTTTTACAGTTATCAAATGATTATTTCCAATGTGCAGGGGAACATGCTGAGTGTAATGGATAACATATCTAAGTTTGAAGCAGTGGTTGTTATAAAAAGAGATGGACTGTTACATCCAGCTGAGGGAGGAAAGACTGCCCCTAAGGGAGGCACTGACAGTTTTTGAGGGGGTTATGCTCAGGAGTGAAGCTAAGATCAAGAAATGAACTCTTTTAGTGCATTCAAATGAATTAAAAGAATAGTTCAACATTTTGGGAGATGTGCTCATTTGCTTTCTTGCGAAAGGTTAGATGAGAAGATTGATACTACTCTTATATCCGTGTGTTAAATATGCAGTCGGTTGGCTTGGCTTAGCTTAGCTTAGCATAAGGACTGGTGACAGTTGTTTTACAGGGAAGTTATGTGCTGGAGTATTTCTTGAATGGGTACAGCAACTTTCTGGAGTCTTGTTATCACAGAGGTTGCCAGGCAACCAGTGGAGAACACAGGAAGTCACTGCAGCTACTTCCTAGCAAGGCTAACGAAAATTGGCCTACGGACACCTTTGGCTATCTCCACTGGTAATGTGACCCTTGTAATAATAACAGGAGGGCAAAACAAAAATGACACTAAGTGAATGTATAGGATTTGACAGTTAACAAAACTATTTGTTTTGTAAGTGGGAGGTTACAACAGCATAGGAAAATGATTGATGGTTTTATATGTTGTCAGTATCTTCAACAGCAGTCTGATCAGTGGTTACAGTCCTCTTATGTTTCTCTGTAACAACACAATGAGCAGTTTATGTATTTTAGTGATGGGACCAAAGCCCGTGGGAGCTCACATAATGGCTCAAACTGCACAGTGAATGATGAAGCCCATTTTTCATGAAGCCATGATTGATCAACCACTAAATAGGAAAAGGCAGCTGCAATAACAAACACAAGAGGATAATGTGTAGGATGAGTGGACATGCAATGTTGCCTGCTACACTTTTTAAATTTCACAGGAGAGGTGTTTCAGTTAATGATGCATCCTTCATTAGTTCCTAAAAAGCTGTCAGATAATGAAAAGATGATGAACTAGCAGCTTGTGGTGATAAATGGTTTTGTATCTGAGCTGTGAAGGGCAACAAATGGTACATTAGGTACGGAGAATGAAATGCAGTTGAACAAAACCCGTGCATACATTCTTCACATCTCAGCCAGACACTGACTCTCATGTGATGAGGTGTTGTATGTTTCAAAGTGTTAAACTGCTCATTCAAAAAGGTATGTGACAAAAAGCAGGAGACTGGGGAATTCAGTGTGTCCAAACAATAAGCTGCATACCTTTTGTATGTGGTAGATGTTGTTTGAAATTTGCATTCTCATGTATGCTCTAGTAATAAAATTCAAGGCCACTTCATATTTTATTGTGTCTGTGCGTTATTATCTGAGAGTCTGCAGCAGTGAGATCCTCTGGAGGAAATGCACTGAGGCCTGCAAACAGGCCAAGTCTCAAAGAGAGGGACAGGACAGGAAGCAAAGATGCTTACATAACAGTCTTATTGAGGGAATCAGTATTTGTCACATAGCAATCTCCTCCGTCGGCCTCCCACTCTAACCCCCGTCCACAACCCCTGCTCCCACATGTATCAGGTTGGCCAGGACTCAGCGAGGGCACATTTTGGCCTCCAGTGAAAACTACTACAGTATGTCTGATGGGGACACTTGACTTGAATGTTCAGACCAATGGTATGTAAACTGATTTCTCTCTGGATAAATATTTAGATGTCTCACCACTACCTGTTTTTTTCCCCTCTGAGTTAAATCCAACAGGTAGTGTCAGTCTTAAATTGAATCACCCTCCAAGCCCAGGTTCAAAGAGGCTGCTCTCTGCCATTTAATGGAAACCAGTGATGTGTGGTTTGCCTTTAAGTCTGGGTGAGATTGAAAAATGATAAGGAGGCTATTAAAGACCTTCCTCCAAGAGGGAGAAACCCCAGTGTCTCTGGGCCTCTTGGCCACCAGTAGCAACAGCCTCGCTGACCCTGCACGGCTATATTTATAGAGCACTGTGGATGAGTCATTTGGCCAAGTGCCCACACTTCGTTTGTCAGATTTACTGGTCCCCACTTTGGGGAGGGCTGCTCGATTTACGACGCACCCCCTCCCCCTTCACCACCACCACCAGCTCCCACCCCACCCCTCTCACTTCCTTCAGAGACGAGCAGACACACCATCTTGCCTTCAGCTTGCTGTCTCACTTGGTTTCATTCGGCCGCTCTCTCCTACACTTCTTTCGTGTTTGTCTTAGAAATATGCTTCCTCTGCTCTTTCAGCTCCTTTGACAGAAATGCATGTAGAGGAAAGGCTTCCTGAGAGGCAGACAGACTAGCCTTAGCCTGACCTTGCCTAAGTGCTGCTGACTGGTGTGTCACATTGACCTGCCTTTGACTTGAAAATGAAGTTTTAGGCGAAAGAGTTATATGAGGTGGAGGACAGCGAGAAGCAAAGGAAAGAGGGGGAGAGTAGGAAGGACAGTAGTAAGTGTAGTGGAGCGTGTTTTAGCAGAAACAGAAGGAGATAAATCTATCTGTGGCACAGAACAAGAACAGATGAAGAAGTGGCACTGGGGGGCCGGCGGTCAGCAGCGACAGCGTGGCTTTTGCTCCCTCAACCTCCAGCTGAGAAGGGTGCACGTCTTCCTCTGCACCCCATGGATCTTAACTCCAACCCAGGTCTGTCTCTTTACATAACAGTAATGAATACTAACATGTTTGCATCTGGTTTGGAGCTTTTCATTACGATGGCAGTGATATTATTAGACTTTGCGCTGTTTTGAGTTTCAGTTACGACTGAGGGAAGGGGTGGAAGGATTTCTCAGACCACAAGTCAAAGCGACTTGCAGATGAGTTGCAAATTGCTCTCTGTTCTCATTGAGAAAGTGTCTTTTCCATATGCTGTCCATTCATCATGTCAGCAGATGGGTGTTTTACAAGTTACAGTTCATAGCTTATGTTTATTGCAGCTGTGATCTCAGATGAGCAGTTTATGGTGCTTACATTCCTGATTTTCCTGCCGTTGGTGACATCGCAGCAGCTTCGTTTTTATTTGGCCACTATAACATCTGCAAACATGCTGTGCACATTTGTGAATAAGGGGGTTATTATTTCTGACAAAATATTCCATTTAATATGCAGTGATGTCTTTTTATAGAGGGGTTTTGCTCTGTGGTGCTGTATTGACAAGAATGGAAGGACCATCAATCTCTTGGAGCTTGATGAAGATCCTCCTTCATGCCGAACATGCCATTAATTTTCATTTTCAATACAATACATTTTCTACACACTGCAGTTTCATTTACTTCTCATTAAGAAGATGCGGTTATCTGGTGCGTCCTATATTGTCAAAAACTGCAACCAACATACAAAAAGGAACGAAATATTCAAAGTCTTAAAAGAGAACGCCACCAATTTAGCATTGCACTCCTATAACAATGTCGAACTCACAATGGTCAGTTTTTTTTTAAGTAACAACATTGATGTAGCAGAAGCAGAGATATTGTACCATATTTATTTCACACATTCTTCTTCCTTGTCCTGGTGCCTACAGGACCCACAATTCAACTTGACTGTTTGGTCAGAGATTCGGGAGTGTTATGCTAGTAGCGGCTAGGTTTCAAACTTGTAGTCTAGGGACACTGCCTCATGTGACATCACTTGAGTCCATTTATCCAATTTTACGCAGATCCCTCTGGAGCCACAAAAGGCTTCATAAACTTTTTTTTCACAAGGCACTAGTACTCCCCAAGAACTAGATTTTGATGCCGGGAAAAGGAAGACTAAATAGAAAGTTCAGCAATTCCTACATACACTAATAACTTGTAAATATTAAGCAATACTGTATAATTTTGTCCTATATTGCACTCAGTGTAAACATAACTGAAATGGTGTGAAAAGGATTTAACCATCAGAGCCATTAGAATAACTGGTATAATAACATAAGCTTTAACCTACATATGTAGTTTAAATGGCACCCAGGTGTGGTTGTACTAAATAGGTAGCTTTAAAAAATCTTGCCAGAAGAAGGAGAATCATGCTTAGCAAAAACGCTTTCTCATAGCTGGGTCAAATTTTACTTTTGTTGGCTGCTTGAGGCAGATAACAGAACACACTCCTGAATTCATGGCTCCCAGACTGCCTGTAAATCCATCCTGGTAAAACTGTTCTGATTTCAAGAACTGTTGATGGAGGTGAAGAAGAAAGAGAAGAGAGGAAAAGAGGTGTTTTATATGTTGAACTAAAAAGACAAAGTGATAAAACCAGTTGGTGAAAGTATAAAATAAATGATAAATATTCATTTTGAATTTGATGAACGAAGCATTTATTATTTTAACACGAATACTGTCTAATGTTTCAATCATAATATCATCTATCATAATCATCTATACTCCTGTTGTTAAAGCCTGACTTTAGTTGTCATATCCTGAAATGGATCACTCTTGCCTGTTTTTGAACACTAGCCTGTGTAAAACCAGTCTATGTGATGATAGGAAGCACATCAGAACTAGTGGACCGACCAGCAACTTAGTCTCTGCTGGTTGAATTCAACACATCTCTGTCATTACTTCCTTGTGGGAGCAGCAAGTAAAAACTGAATGACTAGCAAATAAATGGGCATACCTAACAATATTATCCAATATAGCAGAGTTGTGCTAATCAAAAACAAAAAATGTGTGAAAAATGTCAGTGGGTGTAAGCAATAATCAAAATAATTGTTAGCTGCAGCCTTACTAAAGACCCCTTAACTTTTTAGGGCATCAACACTAAATACAGTGATCTCTAAAATACATTAAAAAACTCCTGTTAATCCATGTAGCGCTGAACAGCAACTGTGCACTGATTTTAAAAAAACTCATTACCAGTGACTGTAGTTAATGAAAGCTTTATTTGTAGCTCAGGTTTGAACTTAGAGAACTGACTGAACATTCTCAGCAAAAGTTCTCAAACACACACTCAAAGCACACAAAGAGCCAACCTCATCGTCAGCATTTCTCTGTCTCTCCACTTAGATCACCACCAATCTTTTGACCCAGCTCTCCTGCACTCCCCCTGAACTGCAGCCCTCTCAGGCCAACAGTGCTTTGGCCAGCTTTGTCAGAGAAAACAACGAGGATGTGGAGTGGCAATGCAGACAGGAGTGCTGCAATGGCCAAAATGAAAACACGCTTATCTTGCCGAAGCTGATGGGCGCTGTTCATTGGCTGTCCAAATAATTGGGCAGCGAGTCAACAGGAAGTTTTATGGTGCATGCTTTCTGAGTTTGGCCATCACACAGATACGTGTGCACACGCAAGCATGAGTTTATTACACAGTGACACAGATGCTTCTGCTCTGGGAACACATTTGCTATTTTTGCACCAAAAATGGTGCCATTCATATTCCATGTTCTGCCTAATCAGTCACTAAGTAGAAATATGATGTGGTGGGACAGGCTCATGCAGGGTGATGATTAATGAATGTCAGATCTCTACTTTCTATCACAATAATGTTCACCTCTGACAGGCCCGTCAATCTCCTAAAACAATCTAGCAAATGAAAACATTGATTAATGCTTCTATGACACGTAACCAGAGTGAATACATTTTATAACGAAATTACTTCAGGTGAATGAAAATCACGAGGAGCATTTTTCTTAAGACCCAGCTGTCAGGATTTTTCTTTTCTTCACATTTTTGTTGCATCTCTCTGGTCAAAGGTCTTCACCAACAGCATAGCCAGAGCTCACACTCCTAAATCCAGACTCAGGCTATTTCTGTTTCATTTTTGATCACACATCTTTCTTCATTGCTAGATCTCTTCAGTTCTCATGGGGAAAGACAGAATAAGTGAGTTTCTCTGCCTCCAGTAGTCACACCATATACCAGAAGTCAGGTTTCTATAACCCTGTTTGAAAAGTTCAAAGGGCTTTTCCAAAGGCCAGGCTGACTCAACCTACCAATTTTGGCTATGGGGAGCACAGGTGTGCATCTGCCCTGAAGCCCTCATCAGTGCTGAAAGGTGATATTAGAAGGTATTGGTGAGTAGAGCAACAGGTACTTTGTCAAGTCCACTCCTTGTTTCATTCTCTGGCGTGGATAAAGGGAGGTTCACTCCCTTCTCAGAGTGCCAGGATGTTTGTCTACGTCTATTCCTTCAACATAATTGTTATGTGATGATTTTGTTTATCTTAGCAATAAGGACATTTGTAAACAAAGACACAATGACATGTTATCATGCAGAAAAAAATAGTAATTCACAGTGAAATGTTGTCCTACAGAGAATCCTTTTAGCAGTAGCATCCTTATCTGCATCTGTGTGTGTCTATGTGTGTGTATACAGTATAAGGGTTAGCACTGACTTAACATCCTGTATCTAAATCAAAATTTTGGATGTTGGACAAACATCGTGGGAGTTCAAGTATGAATCAAGTATGAATTCCTGGCATGCAGGCCGTACAGATTTACAGTCTCACGGCCATGAGTGCATGATATACACTTGTCGAATGGGTGATCCGTCACAGTGAGATATGTTTACATAACCGTAAGATTGCCTACATGTTTCACACAGACACACAACATCGCATGCATATTACAGCACACACACAGCACATACACACAGTAGATGAAAATACAAACCCTCATCATGTCAAACACATCGCAGCCTAACAGAGAGAACTGTTTGTTTAAAGTGCATCTGGCTGTACATGAAAAATGATACCAGACTAAAAGTGCATTAAAAACTAGTGTCAGGTTGACTTTAGAGAGCTCTCCTGCTGAGGTTTATCTCTTGGATCTGTATGCGCTGCACCTTTCCAGAAGCTTCCCGTGAAGTATCAGTCTTCCTGTATCACTGATGTAATGTTTCAGCCTCCCAGCATTGAGAGCAAGTGTTTAAGTGACAAAAGCTTCCAGCCCTCACCAAAACTCAACACTCCTAACATTTTAATGGGATATTAATCCCCCAGTCAGTAGTCACTGAAGCTGTCAGTGGTCTTAATGGTTCACTCGTAAGGATTTTGGTATTTTAACAAACCTCAAAGTGTTGTCATGCATAGTTTAAAGATGTTTGGAATTAGTCTAGAAGACTACAAGCCACCACAGAAATAAATAGGTTGAAGAGAATGTTTGTGGTTTCATACCAATGGCTGAGAGCTTCCATAAATGTCATTTGTGATTTATATTTACTCATATAATTGTTAGTTTTGGTTTGACTTTAAAAGCAAGTGAAATATTAAAGGATCATTCTGTTTTTTCTTTGTTTTTGTTTTTTTACATATGTTACTACAAATCATGTATACTTTACACTCCTTACAGCCATTTACAGCCAACATGGTTTATTTTAGAATTTTTGATTAAACTTTCCTGACCTGAAGGCTGCTACTGGTTTGTGGACTTAAAGTCAAGTCAGAGCCATGTTTCCTCTTCCTAAAGTTGAAATCGATTCCCCTTACCTAATGGTATATTTACAGCAGCCTTGGCAGGACACACAGACATAGCTCTTTATTTAGTTGGCATGAAGTCAGAACAGAAAGCCCTGTGACCTCCCTGAATGGACTGACCCATTGCTTCCCCCGACTGTCTTCATGACAACTCATTAAAGCTCTGCTCACTCGTACTACTCAACAGCTGCCTTTTAACCAGTGCAGTTCTCTCCCTTTTTCATCTTGTGTGAGAACAGATGAGCGAGTGTGTAATGACTGAATCACTTGTTTTTATCAAGGAGAATGTTTGAAATAGATTTTTAACTTAATTTTAAAGACTTTCTGGACTGATGTGGATAACCTTGTGGCTTCAGAATCCAAGTAGTCAAGGTATCATGTTTGCCTTTCAGCACCAAAGAATACAGAGAATTTAGAGCTGATGTGCCCATTATTCTCCATTTTGTTGGTACCATGATTACCTTCTTCCCCATGGGCGCCTCTAGAAGGACGGCAGAGCCAAACAATCCTTGTCCCCTTTGACCTCCCCACTCCTATTCACTTTGTTACTCATTCAGCATCAGATGGTAATGGATAGCCATAGCAACTCTATGGAGTCTGTGTTCTCCACCAGACAATGTCTTTGGGGACTCAGGTGGAGGCTAATGTTGTGGTATCTGCCTTCAGATTATGTCTATTGACAGGCAAGGACCACTGTGACACCAGGAAGAGAATTAGCCATCGATACCTTACTGGGGGTCAGGTGAAACAGGACGCCCATTATAGATAAATGGGAAGATGTAGCCGCAGAGAGAGGAGCTATACACCAGGAGTCTGTGCAACAAAGTTGTAATGAGAGTAGAATATGAAAGAGTAAGATTTTGTATCATTTTGATTATTCTGTCTTTTGACCAATTTTATATCATAACCAACCATCATAATGTGAAGATGGTCAATTATTTTCATTATCAATTAATCTCTTAATAATGTTTTTTATTGAGTAATAGGGAAATGTAGTGGGAAAAAAAGATGAATCATTTGGGTCTTCAGATTTTTTGTTTTGTCCAATCCAACAGTCCAAAACCAAAAAATATTACATTTTCAATGATTCCATAAAATCCTCACATTTGAGAGGCTGGAACCAGAGAATGTTTGATGTATGAAATTGATTAGTTGATTATCAAAATAGTTGCCAGTTTCAAACTTCAAAACTTCAAACAGTCCCAACAGACGCTGACTCAAGTGACATCACAATTTATTAGATTTCAAAAAATTAAGTAAAAATAAATTACTTTAACTAACGATTATCTAAATGGCTGTCAATTAATTTTCAGTCAGTTCAGAGCAATTGTCCTTACTTTAACTTTGTTTTAAGTCTGCATAAACTGTTTGATAGTTTAAATATTATAATGCAATACCAAAACTTGAAAAAATAATCTAATGTAGCATAGTATCCATGTGATGATATTAATAATAATAGTAATAATGTTGTATATACACACACTCAATATTGTCTATAAATCATATTAAGGCTTATTTGATTCCACATGCAAAAAGTCAATATTATTACATCATTATGCTCTAAACAGTGTGTGGTTGTAGAGGTTAACAAAGCACTGCAGTGTGAATGGGACATCCCATGTTTGCTGATGGGGTCATGCCCTGTGTCAAACCAGTGGCCTTTTTAAACCCAAGCCTTCAGAGAAATCTGCCCATTGTTCCCATTACAGTGCTTAAGAGAGGTATGTGCATCTGTGTGAGTGTGAGTGAGTGTGTGTGTGAGTGAGTGCGTACTCCCCAACCCCCTCTTCAAATCTCACCTCTCTCACCTCCCTCCCCTCCTTCTCTTTCTCTTTCACACCCTCTCAGCTGTGCTCACTCACTCATTCTGAGCCAGGCCAAAAAACTGGCAGAGCAGCTCCTCAGTCAGGAACTCCCGTCCTCAAATTAATCGAGGCGGCCGGGACTTTGTAACCCATTCAGGGAGCTTCTTTTCTGGAGTGTGGAGGAGACATGGAGATGGTTCATCAGGCGATTCATAGTTTACCACAGTATGGATTAGCTGGTTTACTACCCTCAAATCAAGGTAACAATAATAAGTGTGTTTTTTAAAACTATTTTGCGCCTGTTGACAGATTTATATGCATTACCTCTCCACTATACAATGGATGTATTTCTCTAAACATGCACTGATGTCTTCACTACAGACTTCTTTGTTGTAACAGCTGCACTTTGCGGAGGGATTAGATCCTCTGGAGGTAATATCACTCATGAATGAAACAGACTGTGTATGTCAGGGTGCCATCAGCTGTAAACCAATGATGAAAAAGTAAATAGAGGTAGTTTTTGTTTCCACTTTTAATCCTTGTCATCATTCCGTATGAATGAACAAACATTTCGCATTGCAGTGTGGCTTGTCGCTGGGTGAGCGACTTCCTGTTCTGTTGGAGGTATTTATGATGTGTGGACTTCTGAGAAGACTATCATTAGAGACAATATTGAATCTCAACTTGCCCCTGCTTGCATGCAAACAAGAAGACTCTTACAGACAAGAGAGAACAGACACTGATGTATTCATTTAATCTCCCACTGTGCACACACACATACACACACACACACACACACTGGAAGAATTATGATATTTTTGTCATTTAAAGCTAAACAAGGTAGTTACAGTGTCTGCATTGTTTTCTGGGCCAGCAGCAGCTGCTTCCTCCACTTGGCAAGCAGCACAATCAAAGTCTGGAAGAACTTAACATTTTCTCAACAAGTCTCCCACAAAATGTAGTCCACTTGTGAGCATACAGAATATTTTTTAGGTCATTTTGAACCCTTTAACACCCACTCCCTTTTGGGCAATGTTTGCCTAAATTAAAACAAACTGACCATTTTTTATTGTTAGACTCTTGCAATGAGGTGAACACAAGGTTTACATGCATTTGTCACATTATTGGACTGCCTTGAAGGTAGGGAGACACCACATTTTTTTAAGGTTTCAGTTGTATACTCTGCCCTGTATTGTGCCTCGATCATTTTAACAACAGGGCATTCTTTATGAAAATGACCACATTAAAGGAAAAGTTTCACATTTTGAGAAAATATGCTTTATCACTTTCTGGACGAAAGTTAGATGAGAAGATCGATAGCATTTTCATATCTGTTCATTTAAATATGAAGCTACAGCCAGGAGGCAGGTAGCTTAGCTTAGCATATAGACTGGAGGCAGGGGGAAACAGCTAGCCTGGCTCTGTCGAAAGGTGAAAAAACTCCACCCAACAGTACCTCTTCAGTAAAAAAATGGTTATATTGTGTTTGTCAAATCCGTACAAAAACAAAGATGTCAAATCAAGAACTTCTACTTTTAAGGGGGTTTATGTGCCGGGCAGTTTCTATGTGCTAAGCTAAGCTAACGGTCCCAGATATTAGAGTGGTATCAATCTTCTCGTCCAACTCACAGCAAGAAAGAGAATTGTATTGTAGAAAAGTGTATTTTCCAACTATTCCTTTCAGCAAAAAGACACGAGTCTAGTCAATACATACATGATAATGTATTATACACGGCCAATCAAGTTTGTATTCATGTAACATTTTATAGTTCTAGCATTGTACACAGTGCCAGCATCCTGTGGCAGTGACAGTGGATGGTAAAAGATTTATACTGTTATCTGCACAGATTTATTCTGTGATCCTACCATCCAATACACTGCGTGTTGTTTTACAGGACTTACTTACAGGTCAGAGTGAAGTGTATCGGGGCTCCAGGTATTTGTGAGCAATTACAGCACAGTGGGATCCTTTGTTGTCTCCCACCTGTTTTGAGCCATTAGTTAAAGACTAGTCTACAGCTGGGTTTGGCCACTTATTAAGGCCGATGGTCAAAACTGGAATGAACAGTTGTTAGCTGTCTGCACCCAACTCAACTGGTATTTATGACACACACACAGAGGGCAACTATGATGCAATTTTGTCAGTGATATCATGGTTTTGTTTGAGGATAAGCAATTACTCAGAGGCGTGTTATTAATATGCTTTATGTAACAAAATAGGACCAATGCGGTTCTTTTAAGCAATGTCTTTCATTTATTTAGTGCAGTTTTGAGGCTGATTGTATTAGCCACCCGTCTGTGGTTATGCTGTAGCATGATGCAGTTGATGTACAATGATTCCTTTGTGTAAATAGCAGAATTTCGTATAAATAAAGTTGTCATTTTAGCAGCTGCTCCACTGTGGCATTTTCTCTTTTCCTGAACTTTTATTATGAAGTCTCAAGGTGAATAAGGAATCTACATCTGTGTGCCTTCTTTAATAGAAGCTGTCATCTGAAGTACCAGTCTGCATGCCTCTGTAAAGCTGACAATTGTTCACCGCTGAGTTTCTAAAACTTTGGAAGCAGTGTGCTGAAGCGTGGTGAATCTGGGGAATTGTGACAGCTGTCACGGTTGTCAGGTACTGTCGTGCTATAAGTGAAGATTCTCGACTGTCCCTGGCAGTGAATTCCTGCTAGGATTGGTCTGATTTAAAGCTGGAGTAGGCAAAATCTGAGCACCTATGAAAACCCTTCCACCTCTCTCTGCTGCCTTGTATCACTCTGCTAAGCCCCTCCCACCAAACCCACAACTTTGACGGCAGCAGAAGGAATCGGTTCCCTTGCGAAACCTTATCCCTCGTAGGGCTCACTCTGCACGGCGTGAGCCTCACCAATACCCAGGTCACTCTCACCGCGACTTGTCTTTTCAAAGATACCCCTACGGCACTTCACGGCCGCAGAGCAGAGCACCCCAGGCTTCAGAGGCAGCTGCAACGCCGTCCAGCAGCAGGATGAGAGGCTAGTACACCACAAACACGCCACTGTCCCCCCTCAAAAGTTATTCCCCACTGTTTGTCATCATGCCTCTTTGCCACTCGTTGATACGAGCGCCATGGCATCGAACATAATGAGCCCGAAGCTCCGTGTGGAGCCGGGACATGTTGTTTTGTACTATACGCCGCTGTAGGCAAAGGAGATATTGGAAATTCTTCACAAGTTCCAGGATTTTCAGCAGGATATTCTGCCATATGATGTCAAAAAAATACTGCCTACCCCACCTTTAGGAAATGATGATTGAGGGCTTTTTTGAGACATAGTGCCAGTCATACCACAAGCAGTCTGAGAATTGTGTGGTAGAGAATAATACTTGCAGGCGGCCTAACCACAGCCAGTAAAAAATCTTTCAAACAGGAGCCTCCAGTCATTTTATTTAGTGGCCAGATATGGAGAATTTACCCACAAGCGACAAGTTGATATTTGAGCATTTTATCTTTCTGCAGTTAATGCTTTGCCTAATTGATCAAAATCTTGACAGCTGTGAAAGTTGCAGACCATGGACTGAAAAGCTAATATTTGTTCCTTTCAAGGATGTGGCTTCAGTTTTCCCTGATTATCTGTTTAACTGATGGTGGTCTTAATCTGGAGTCAAATCATTGTTTGACCTTTATGTGTCTGAGGTCCGGAGACAATGCTGAGTTATCTGGGAGTGCTGTGTGTTTGTGATTGGACTAAACATGAGTCTCCAAACAATTAACACTTAACACACAAAGATTATTATTGCATTTGGCTAAAAATAGATCCAATAGAAAAAATAACACCATTCATTAATCCCTGGAGCAGTTTACAGCACCTATGTCATTCACAAACTGATGACTCAATCATTGCAGCTGCTATGAGTCTGTTTTTCATATAAACCCCTTTGCTCTTAGTCACAGACACAAGGCACGGCACTTGGCTGAAAGCTTACTGACACATCTTTGCCAGACAGTAAAAGTAACTGTCTGCATATGCACACAAAGACAGCTGGTATTATTTGTTGCCACCTGTATTGTTATCTTCTGAAGTATCTCTGGAATAGGTTTTGTATTCAAGTCATGTTTGAAACAGCCTGAGAATGGATGTAAACCCATCTGCTGCTCCTGATATTTGTCTGCTTCATTGGAGGTGATATGCAAATTAGTTCTGCCACTATATCTGCATTAGATTTATGCTTATACTAATGCTAATACAGGTTACAGGGCTACATGGGTAGCAAATGGCAAATGTGTTCCTCAGTCATAAAGAAATCTCAGCATCAACAGGAAATGGCAGGAGGAACAGGAGTGTGTTGTAATAGCCATGGTATGCTGTATAATCCTGTTGCACGCTTGTTTAACAGCTTCACAACAGTTGTTTCCAAAAGGAAATACTGTCTTTCCATGCAAGTAATGGAAACACAGACTCTACGTTGAGGGCTGATTGATTTTAAATGTGGACAAAAGCACTCACAGGGGCACCAGGGAATCATAATTACTTTGCATGACAATCTATGCAAACAATGCTGTCAGGGTGGAGATGGCTGTGACTGAGAAACTTTTGCTTGCCAAATTGGCCAATGTGATTAATTGGTGTCACTGTGGAATCAATGTGACAGATCCACTTCAATGGTCAACACACGGGCTGATGAGGTTAATATGACATTTTGACCAAAAGTGTATATAACTGAGATTTCGAAACAATTTTCTTGATACTGCTTGTTCATCAATATGCGTATTCTGTCTTCTTACAAGATACTGACACTGACAGTAGTTTTTGCACTGAGACACGGTCAAATGACCCACTGCAGAGGGTTTTTGTCTTCTACTTTCTGATGAAAAACGGGTTCATTGTGTTTGTATTAGAATATTTTTTGTTACAGGTTTTGGCAAACACTGGTAATTTTACAAAGCATATGTTTTACAAAAGTGTATTTTGTAATGTAAATATTTGCTATGTTGCATTTGTATCATTCTAATACAGGTGTGCACTTTCTAAAGCAAGGAAACTGTACCGAACAGTTAATTTAACTTTTTTCGATGTGCACTGCATAATTATACTTGACTGTGTGTTTGCAAATACAATAGCTTAAAGTGTAAGTGTGGTGATAGTCTCTATTTTTCTTGTTGTCAATAAATCCCATGAAAAGACCAAAACCAACAAAACTTCCAAAACTATTAACAAGTACTGCCTCTGCACTGTGTGACATGTAAAATCATTACCATGAACATGGGCACTGTAGTTTATTTCCCACTACCTTCCTCACTGGAGCATCAAATGTGTATTAATCCACCACTGAAAATAGTCCACAATAAATGCACAATTTACTCCTGTTTGAGTAACGTTTACTAAAAACTACAGTGCCCTGCTATTTTAGGAAATTATTTTGTTGTTTTTTTTGTTTTTTTTAAATGAAACTATAAATTTGTGAGCCATTTTTGGGATTCACATTTTCAGTAGCAACATGGGCTGATTGGTGATTTGCTTCGGACCCTTAAAAACGCTTGCCACGGCCCTGGCAGTCTCACATGGTCTCCCTCTCACAGTGGACACACCAACACGTCGATATTCTCTTCCTCTCTCTCTAAATTAAATCCATTAATTTATCAGCCGCTGTGAGCAGTTTGTTATACGGAGGTCTTCAGGTTGATAATCTAAACGTGAAGCGCTGTCTTGCAAACGAAGTATTTGGGGGCGACGGAGCTTTTAGGCTACACCGGCTGAAGAAACACTCACATGTGCGAATGTAAGTGAGCTGCACATTTACCGGTGTTCCGGATTATCTGGCCGGTCGATTAGTGCATCGTTTCGTTTTGTTGACAAATAGCACAGTTGAAAATCTGTTGCACGCAGGTTGAGGAAGCGAAAGATGAAATGACATCGTGGATGTGATTCCTGCACTTGAGAGGTGAGCTGAGGCCGCCTCTTTTGTTTATGTTTTAGTCATGAATGGACAAATGGCAAACGTTCAAATAGGCTATCAGGAGGAAATGATTTCATAAGTTTAATGCAGATATAGACACAAGCATGGTTGCTTTGCATGTTCAAGTCTAAAGAATGGGGTTGTGATTGACAAAGTTAATCAATTGTGTCTACTCCTTGTGAGATGAAATTAATGAGGCTCTGCGGGCAGATCCATAGTGGGTATTGACTAATTACTGGCTCAGGAACAGAGGGCACTAACCTACTGTTGAATGGAATAACGTGCTTCCTGGACACAGATAACAAAACTGCAATGTCTTTAATGTGAGAGTTGGTCTGTGCAGGCATCATCACTGTTACTCCAGGCACAGTATGGATGGATCAATGGATGGATGATGCATGAATAGTAGGCTACTGGCTGCAGTGATGCTGATCTTAACATGGACAGCAAATGTCATGGTTGCTCTGTTAACAAAACATCACAGATTCATAATGTATCTGTTTGTGTTGATTAGTTTGAAAAGTGCAGAAATAGATACCATATATTCTATTGTAACTTTTTTATTTAGGGCTATTTTCATTATCGAAGAATCTGCTGAATACTTTCTCAATGTATCGTCAAGTTTCCTTGACTAGGAACAAGAGTGAGGTCTTGCGGACACAAACACACGCACATCAGCAAGCACACACAAAAACACACTAAATCACTACCTGCTGATACATGCTATCATGCCCGCAGGGTGAGGTACACAATGCTAGGAACAAGTTGCTATGTATTGCAGCCTAAAGTGTTGATTTTACCTGCTTCGTGAGGTGAAACAGACTATAGTGCACCATGCAGCACTTAATGATGCTGAGGAAATGTCATTTTTTATGTGACATGAAGGCAGCAACATGACCCTGAATATCTGAAATTAGCTCCAGTTACACTTTTATGTATAATGACTCCTCACCTGAGACATATTGGCAGCAATTAATGTAGGGTCATTTTTGTCACAGAGTTTACATTGCCTGTGTTCGTAAAGGGAGCCTAAATATTGTGTAACATGTAGAAAGCCACACAGGGCAAACACTGGCATCTGCCACCTTGCTAATGAGATCTAATCAAGACTGACAGGGAGCATCAATCTCACTGTCAAAAGTTTGGCACCAAATATAGCTGTCCTGGTATTTGGCATGTGTCTGGATCTTTTTGGTTCTTCGAAGCTGGTTTAGAATCCATGTGGAACTGTCATCAGAGCAACAAGTTGGGGCAGGGCCTTTCTGTGTGGAGTTTGCATGTTCTCCATGTGTTTGCTTGGGTTTCCTCCTGGTGCTCCGGTTTCCCCCACCATCAAAAATATGAGTGTTAGGTTAATTCTCCTGTCAGTGCCCTTGACCAAAGCACTGGCTTAGAACTGGAGTTGGTCCCCAGGCGCTGCACAGTGGCTGCCCACTGCTCCTAACACTTAAGATGGGTTGAATGCAGAGAATAAATTTCCCTACAGGGATCAATAAAGGACAACTTTAAACTTATCTTTAAGTCCTTAAGCCCAAACCTGCAAAGGTGCAGGCTTATTGACAGTTAGCTGGATCATGACCAAGAGGTTTTAAGTTGAGATTACATTCACTCGGAAGATGCTTTTGTCACAATAAGTTCTGTCACGGTTCGTTGCCGGGAAGGCAGGATAAGGAACCAAATGCAGACGGGGGAGGCTCAGAGCAGTTTCAAGATTTATTTAAAACTTACACGAAGCAGGTAAGCCGATGAACACAGAAGTAACTCCAAAAACAGAAAACCACAGGAACGCTAGAAAACGTTCAGCCTGGGAACAATACTTGACGAGCATAGGGAAACAGCTACTGGAACTGACCACAGAGCACAACAGAAGCATACACAGAAACGTAACAGAGGCAATGCACCCACAGAGAACAAAGGACAGGGCATGGAATAAGTAGGGGAGACATTGACGAGGGAATCGGGATGTTTTTTACCATCAGAGATTTTAGCGTAATCTTATTCTGGCAATTTGAACTTCACTTTAAAAACTTGCATAGAGCCAATGACTCTTTTGGTTTGTATCAGAAAACAGTTTCAAGTATCAGTTTTTGCTTCTTTTCAAGTCATTAGGACTTCATATTGGTAAACCTGATCTCTTCACTGGCCTTTCATGTTGTGTTGTGGTAGTCTATAAATATTTTTTATATGCAACACGCAGATCTCATCCTGGGATAAAATCAATGGAGCAGAATCCCTGGTGGTCAAAGTCATGAATAATTCAACCGTTGTGCGACACACCATTCGTCTCTTAACATCTCGTCTCTTCCTATAATAGACCAGGTGCAGCCCTCTGAAATGCCATGAATTGTTGTTTGTTTGCTTCATCTTAATAAAGTCGAAGTAGAGCGCTGCAAATGGTTCTGTTGTCATAGTAATCGCTGCAACCAGATTTGTTATGTGAAACAGGTCCAGACCCTCCACTCCAGTCTGTCCAGTATCACATGACAGCAGAGTGCTTGTGGCCATTATCCACATGTCGAGTCAGGATAGGCGAACCTGCCTCTAATGGAACATGCACTGGGGCAGAGCCCATAAACATTTCTTTTGATTTATTACTGGGAGTGAGTTAAAAGGACAGTGTGCGTGTGTCCTAAATTGCCATATTTTTGAGACAGCTAGTGGTTAGGTTCAAGTAGATCGTGTCATCCAAGGACATTTAAAGTCACTGTTGTGTTGGTTACCAGGATGCCAGGCAGACACTGCTTGGGGCTTCGCCTTAAAGTCACCTCCCATTCATAATAATGTATTTTGCTTATTGTTTATTTAATTTTGGATGTTTGCTGTGAAGAATATTGTATGTTCAGAGTTTGATACTAGAAGGATGTTTTTACATTCATCTGCTAAAGGTGGGAAGTTTCTCTGTGCTCACCTTAAGTCTGAGTTTGACGATTTTGTAACATCACAACTTGTAAGCCAATTGGAGTCCAGCATGCAACTTGCACAAGTATGATGTGGAAACTTGAAGCCTCCAGCACACATACACTTGAGTCTAGTAGTTAAAATTTTGAAATGAACAATATTTGGATATTTAAAGATTCTGGATTTTTCCACGAGGCACAAAGAGTACATGTCATTTTAAGAATTTATAACTTTTCTGGAAAAAAAACATATCAGACCCAAATGATTATTCCCTGCCTGGGAAGCTTGTCTGGAGGGGATCTTTAACTTCTAAAATGTTTTGAAAGTTGTTTAGTCCCATACTGTAGATCTTGATTGGATTGGATAAAGAGATCAGATTAGTATAAATGCTGATGATTTCTCTTTGTGTTGGACAGTTTGATTCTCCATGAATTTATTTAACAATGAGAGTTTTGCCAGGAGAGAGGAATTTGGCTGATATCTACAGGATATATTAATCATCTATGTTTCTGTCTCTTTTATTTGAACAGGGGCAGACAGAGAGCGGATGACAGCCAACCATGAGACCTACCTTCTTATGGCCAGCACCCAGAATGACATGGAGGATTGGGTGAAGACGATCCGCAGGGTCATCTGGGCTCCTTTTGGTGGAGGTCAGTAAACACACAACCATTGTTTTTATTAGCTGAATAACGTGTTGATGTGAATGAGATTTGTATAGCCAGTTTGGTTGAACTAAAATCTGTGAGCGAGCTACCATCTCTGCTAAGTGCTTTTGAGCAAAGCACAACCCCATCAAACTGCTGACTGTGTGCTCTGATCCCACTGACAAAATGCATCGTTTATGTGCAGAGACTGTGTTTAACTAAGGACTGAAAGCACAAACCTAAGTTGCCTTGTGCACAATGATAGTACTGTAACCTTAATCCATTTGTGGGTGCATGATGGAGGCAGGACTTAGCAGTAATTTCCAGATACAATACCGCATTTATTGCCAAGATGCCACCTAGATATGCATGTATTACCATTCTGTTATATTGTGATTACATAGTACAGGTTTTAGGGTTTTTTTAAATAGAGGACTATAAGGAACATTTTACTACTTTTTATCTTAACTTATATTGTACTGTATCCTCAAAGTCTTATCTAATTTCCAGAGTTTGTTGGCAGGTAAAGCAACAGTTTGCCTCCTTTTTCCCTCCCCCATGTTTTACTCCATATGGTGGTGTCCTGTCACATGTTGGTTGCATCACTACAATACTTGGCTTCACCGTGACAAGATGTATAAACAGCTTTATAGTCATAGGCATATTTGTTTTGTCTTTTAAATTGTGAAATCCAAAACGGCACCAGATTTGTGCTGCTTGAATCTCCACTCTTGTGTTTGTGTCATCATCCTGCTTGTTTGTTTTTGCTTCCTATCCAGCCTGCTAATAAACAAAGGAAAGTAATGTGTTAAAAATCAATTACATGCGCCAAATAAACCAACAAAAAATGGTGATGATGTAATCTTCAAATAAACTGTGAGAAGTGCAGGATGTTGTCGTTTTCGTTCTCGTGAAGTTGTTCCTGACTTTGGTGGTCTCCCGCTGCGCTGCTATGGCTTGTTATTGACTTTACTGGCAGACATTGGCCTACATTGTGTATGAGCGGGGCACAAGTGCAGCGTTTGTAACTGGACAGGCAGTTCGGGCCGCTGTCGGTGGCACAGTGAATAGATGAGGCTGAGCTGGCCCCTCTGTTTTCAGTGCAGGGAGTTTGATGTCTATTGCAGTTGACTGCTCTTCAAAAGGACGAGCCATTTGTCAAAGATGCCACAAGAAAGGTGGCTCCAAGTTGGAGCGGTGCCGGGCTTTCTCTGTCTCTCACTCACATATACAGAGCACACACACACATATTCCAGGCTTTCACATTTTGCAGTAGCAGCAGAGACTAACTGAGCCCTGATTGGCTGGTGAGTGCGAAGTGTGATTAAAAAAAATTTTGTTCAGAGAGTGACAGGCAGGGAGGGAGCTCCCAAAGCAAAGCCCCTGTGTTTGACCCACAGAAGAGCTCGGAGCCCCTGATGGTTTTGCTGTCATGTTGTGCTCAACACTTGCTATAATGCTGAATTAATCACTGGCCAGTTTTAACAAGCAGTTGGACAAGAGAGAGTTCAAAGTCAGACCTTTGAGAAATGTGCAGCTGTGGCCTCTCCATCTGGATCTTTGGAGATTTATTTCATGGTAATTATCAATTGTTTATTTGTAATTTGGGAAAGAGTTGGATTTGTTGTTGCTGTTGGATTGATGCTATGTAGAAAATTAAAGAGTATTTTAAACTGTTCTCCCTGTAAAAACACTGCAGTGCCACAACTGTATATATTTACATTTTTTGTGTACTCTATAGCTTATATGGGAGATTTTCCAGACAATTTTCAATTGTTAACAGACAATTGTTAATTTCATCCATTTTTGTGTTATGGTGCAGTGACATTCAGTAATGGTGGAGGTCATGAGAATAATATCCCCATATCAATTCAGCCTATCAGAGACACTTTTTTCACTTCTTTTTTTTTTTTTTTTTTTGACAACCACCTCCAACCACCCTTACATTTCTGACATGTTTCAGCCTGGCTTCAACAACATTTGACAGCCAACAACCTAATTTACAGTTAAAGGTTTGAACCTTTGAGAAGAGGGCTTAGGCCATCTTGAATTTGCTTCATTTGTTTAAAAAAAACAAAGCCTTCCTCTAGCTCATCGTAGTGACATAAAATCACACCAAGCTCTATGGGCAACTTTTTGCCTCCCATTCATTCACCCCCTCTCCTTTTGATGTACTTTGGTGGAGACATGCAGTATGAGACTTGCTCAGATTTGTTTGGATCAGTGTATAATCTGTACACAGTTGAGACTGTTTCACTGTATAGCTTCATGAATATGCATGTAGTCACATAAGGAAAGAGTTAGAAGAGGACCAGACTGTGTTATATCTGGACCTCTCCCCCTCTGTATGTATGTGTGTGTGTGTAGCAGTTGCAAGCTGGTCCACACACCTTGGGAAAAAATTCCTATACTCATGACCAGAACGTCTGAGGGATGACCTCGTTTTCACTTTTTTTCTCATTTGTTCTCTGATGCTCTTTTTGATTCGTGAGGATATTTGTCAGTCTTTACTCTGGGGGAGCTCAACTTATCTATATTTCACTCTGATCTGTCTAAGATTTGGAAAATGGATACACAGCTTCAAATATTTCTTGGGAATATGTGACTGTTTACTGTTTTGTCTTATTTGGGTTGCTGTAAAGACTGAAGTGGAAAAGTCCCTAAAGCGACTGACTCAGACGAGAAAGAAGAGAACACAAGACTCCACTGTTAACTTCTGAGCAGCTTGTTTTCCAATGAAAGATTAAAAAAACATGTTCTGAGAGATGGAAATAAAGACAGTTTGACTGACCTGCTATCAAACTGATGCATCTCTTTTATTATGTTTTTTTTTTCTGTCATAACAGCAAAAACTGAGGCTGGTTTTTGGAATATGCTTAAATGCAGGCACTTTAAATTCTGCACCTCTGGTGTGTTATCACAGATGTATTCATAGGCGTTTCTTCCGGAAGCTTACAAGTCAAGTTTACTAGAAAATCCACATTCTGAATGAATGTGATGCACCAATACACCTGTACGAAAATACTGATTTAAACTACAAATTTGTGTTCACATTAACACCAGTCGTTTTCTTGCGATTTTCTTGCTGTGTCAAATGCTGTCAAAAGCACGAGGATCCTGGTAAGCTCAGTTTAATTCAGTCACCGTACAGTACCTCGTCGTACCACGTGTATGCATGTGTGTGAGTAGCCTCTGTCTGTATCTGGAAACCAGAAAAGTATGCAGATCCAAATCTCTCAGGAAGGCTGCCTTAATCCCCTCTTGTGTTGCATCCACATGAGACGGCTGCGAATGGAAATCAGTCCTTTTTTTCTTTTTTTTCCTACGGCGACTGCCTCAGACAAAAGGCGAGAGGTGCTCAGCAGGAAGTTAGAGATTTGATCATCAGACTAAGGCTTTGTGGGTGTACATATTTTTTGCTTGGACTGTCCAGAAGGCCTTATCAGAATTTTTTTCAATTGATTTAACTGCTCTTTTTGTGCCTTAAGCTGCAGATGGTAGGCTAATGTTTTATTTTTTCCTAATTCTTTGAAAATGCTCCTTTCACTTTGAGAGAGAAGTTAAATAGCGCAAGATGTTAAACAGTATTAATATTCCAAAGGATAAGCTATCATTTGTCACTTCAGAATCATACCCTAAATAATTTAGCTGTAAAGAGAGAACCAAATTATAAATATCTGTGATAAAAACATTATTAAACCCTGAAACACTGCTCTCGGCTTCTTTGATATGTTGAAGTCACTCATTGCACCCTGTGGTTAACAGCATATTCTCCTATTATGAACGACTGTTCTAGAAATACAATAAACGCTTGGCTGTTTTGAATGAATGTTCAAATATGGGGTAAAACCATTGTAGCATTGCCATTTATCAATCTCGTACCATCATTAAATATTTTGTCTTGTGTTTTAGGGATCTTTGGTCAGAAGTTGGAGGAAACTGTGCGGTTTGAACGCCGGTTTGGGAACAAGCTGGCCCCTATGCTGGTAGAGCAGTGTGTGGATTTCATTCGGCAGTGGGGCCTTCGGGAGGAGGGCCTATTCAGGCTGCCAGGACAGGCCAACCTGGTCAAAGAGCTGCAGGATGCCTTCGACTGTGGAGAAAAACCCTCTTTTGATTGGTAAGGAAACGCATGAGCCTGCTAGCTGCTTGGATTTCCTCAGTGCATTTTAATGTGAAGTTGATATGTTCAGACTGTTGACTGGTCAAGTTCTGCACCTCTGGAACCACATGGGTGCTCCTGTTGGCCTGGAACAAATCCCTCCTGAAGTTTACAAAAAGTAAAAGGTGGGTGAGTGGGCATAAGGTTTAGTTGCATCTAGTTAGAATGATAGAGGTTTTTGATACCTGTTTTGCATCGGAAACCTGCGTTACACAACAAAGACATGAAGAGGATTCTTTTGTGGCAAACCAAGGAACTTTGGGAAAACTCTAATAAATTTTAAATCTGGCTCCAACTTTTATAAGCATAACAAACACAAAGGGAAAGTTTCTCACCCACTTCTTTTCTGAACACGTCTCGTAAAATAAATATGTTCTACATGTACAAACTGTACATATATAAATACATATCTTAGAAGGACGAATGTTTCATTTGAATGTCAGATTTGCATGAACATTACATTACTATCTGCCTTCATATTATGTGGTGTGTTGGGTGGCTGTACTGAGAGCTGTTTTTTTTAAATGTGACAACCTTAATCATAACTCAGGATGAGAGAAATGCAACATACCACCTCCACATCTCTTCTTCTCTGCCCCTGCCCTCCCTTTTTCACTCCATCGACCATTCCCACCATCTACTCTGTTGACCATAAATAAAACCTAGATAGGGACTGTCAGGTGGATCTACATCAGGGGCTATACATCAACACCTTCCCACTTCCTAAACAGGATACAAAATCACACTCGGAGGTGCCATTATGTCAGCTACACAATGACACATCTCTGCCCTCCTACTTCTGCTTTAACACATCTTATGTCATACAGTGGTAACGACTACACCCACCTCTGTCTCTACCCATGTGTGATTTTTGTTCTTAACTGTCCCTCACCATGCTGATTCCCTCATTAGCCCTTGTAACCTCCTGCCTGCCTCACCAGCTGCCCCTCATTGGCTCATTAGTGTCTCTGAGCCTACAGTGAGAAATCCTCTTGCCTTTTGGAAGATCTAAGCTGCTCCAGTGTTGCTGTTGTTCCCTCTCTTGCTTTTGTTGTTACCTGTCTTCCTTTCTGTTTCTTAAGTCCTAGCTTGCTTTAGTTTTCCTGATTCTCCTGCATAAAGCTCTTTAGTGAGCTCAAAAAATAATAATAATAATCTGAAACCCTAGATTTTTGTGGTATTTTGATTAGGCATTAGCAAAAGTTCAACGTTTTTGGAAATATTTTTATTAGCTTTTTGGCAAGGAGTTAAATGAGAAGATTGATACCACTCTCACATCTGTTTAAATGCTAAGCACTACAGCCAGCTGCCGCTTAGCTTAGTAATTTGTACACTTTCGGTACAAAATATAACGTGTTATTTAGTGAGCTATAGAGGTTCTGGTAGGTTGATTATGTTGGTGTTGGACAGAGCTAGGCAAGCTGTTTTCCACTGTTTACAGTCTTTGTGCTAAGCTAAATGGCTATTGGCTGTTAGCTTCATATTTAACGGACAGATAAGAGTGGTATCAATCTTCTTTCCAATGTTAAAATGTCAATAAGCATATTTTGTACAAAATGTAAAAGTTGAACTTTAATACATTTTTTAAAATTCTACATTTGATTTGCTGTGATTCACAAATTGAAGTGCTCTGTTTTCTGTCACTTGTGGTATTTACATTATTTTTCCTTCTGATTCCACCCAACAGTCCTCTTGCTGTAGGAGTATTCATGATGATTTATTTATCCATAATAAATTATAACCTCAATCCTCTCCCATGTCTACCTCTGTCTGCCTCCTCTTTCTCTACAGTAACACAGATGTGCACACAGTAGCCTCTCTACTGAAGCTGTATCTCAGAGAGCTGCCGGAGCCCGTCATCCCCTTCCACAAGTATGAAGAGTTCCTGGCCTGCGCCAAGCTCCTCGGCAAAGACGATGAAATGGTAAGAAAGAGTACAAGATGAACTTTTTCTGTACCTATATATCTACTAAGGAATTGGCTTCCACACACTTTATTCCTCTGTATAGCCTAGTTTTTTTTTTTTAAGTTCAACAGAAGTCAGCGCTGAAAAGCTCTCAAATAAGTCATGTTCTGTGGCATTAAAGCTGCCCTCTTGCTGCCCGGTCACCCATGCTCTGCTCTGCTGTTTCTTACACAGTGACTTTGCTGTGTCTGTCTTGACTGACATCTAAATAGGATTTCTTTCACACCGTAAGGCATGCGTCACAGCAGGGGACGAGTCTGTTGCCTCCTCTTAGTGTCCAAAACATCTTTCTCTCATTTTCACTGACAGATGATGAATCCTGAATTTGTTTTGTTCTCTAAAATCATTACTTTTATAGTTCGTTTTTTTAATGAGCTTCATGAAGCATCAAGCAAAACATGTTTTTTGACTTAATGTTCATCTTGCAGCTGCCACTTTCTGTAGCTCTGTAGTACACGCTGTGCGAAAAGCTTTTTTCTCTCTTTTTCACTGATTTTGTTTTATTCTCTATTTGGTCTGTGGGTGTGATTAAATGTCCATTAATTGATCATAACTTGTAGTATGAATTGATATAAATTATTGTTTTTGATCAAACTTTTGCGACCTAAAAAGTGTCCATCATCTGCAGGGTATGAAGGAGTTGAGAAGGCTTGTGGATTGTCTACCTCCAGTGAACTACAACCTTCTCAAGTACATCTGCAGGTATTAACTGATTGTTAAAGTGGATGATATTTCAAATTGTGACCATTATCGAACAGTGAAAAGTTGAAATTGTCCCGTTTGCCAGATTTCTAGATGAAGTCCAGTCATATTCAGGAGTGAATAAAATGAGCGTCCAAAACTTGGCAACAGTCTTTGGGCCAAATATCTTGAGGCCAAAGGTTGAGGATCCACTAGCTATTATGGAAGGTCAGTATTCATGCTAGTCATGTACGTGTGTCTTGTTTACTGACATTTTGTTTTAATGTTTAGCTTAAGTGAATTAACATTTTAAAAGTAAAGATAATGATGTGTGATGTCATGTTGTCAGGTACCGTTCTGGTCCAGCAGCTCATGGCCGTTTTGATTGGCCGCCACGATGTGCTATTCCCTCGGGATGAGGACAGCACCACTGCCCTCGAGCTTGTCAACAACAACATCGAACCACAACGGCGACAAGCCACCACAACTACCTCCCCCATCACTACAGTGTCTCAGAACACAGAGAACAACAACACGCAAGTGGTGCGGCAGTGTGTTTGGGAAACACCCGAGTCTCCTTCGCACCGCCAGCATGTAGACAACAGTGGCTCCCCGCGATCAGCAAGCCCTCGTAATGGTGTCATAGGACGCTTTGACATCACGCGCAGCCCACCACTGACTGTTAAAAAGAACCCGGCTTTCAGTAAAGGCAGTGGGATCGTTACAAACGGCTCCTTCAGCTCCTCGCCCTCTTCAGACCCCAATCAAGAAAAGAGCCAGAATTTGACTGGAGGTGGGAGTTTACCGGTGCGGCGCAGTGGGACACTCAAAGGCTCCGGCACAAAAATGGGCACCAGTGGCGTGACAAGCGGAAGCAGCACCGGAGGGAACGGGACTGGAATTGTGCGCATGGGCGTTTCCAGCACTGATGTGGTCACGGGGAGTCTGAATGGCCGCAATGGTCTTTGGGTACCAAATGGCTGCGTCACGTTACGCGAGAACAACAAAACACGTGACTTCTCCAATGGAGATCAAACATCCAATCAGAACCGTCTGTCCACGTATGACAATGTCCACTTAAACCATCAGAACCTGCAGCAGCAGAACCAGATCGCCAGCACGTGTCTGAACAGCAGCTGCGAGGACAAGCAGAGCGTGGACAGCGCCACCTGGTCCACCTCCTCCTGTGAAATCTCTCTTCCTGACAACTCCACCTCCTGTCGCTCCTCCACCACTACCTGCCCTGAGCAGGACTTCTACGGAGGTCACTATGAAGACCTGGATGGCCCAGCACAGGATAATGAGCCTCCCCAGTCTGGTGGTGGAGGAGGAGAGGGGGAGAGAAGTAATAGCAGCAGAGAAGGAAGCGGAGATGGAGCTGGGAGGAGCAGTCGGGACACCAGCAGTAGTGATAATAGTGATGGTTTCACTGTTGGTAATGGACCCGGCAGTCACAGTGCTCTGCACAGTTTAGTGGCCAGTCTTAAACAGGAGATGCACAAGCAGAAGACCGAGTACGAGGCCAGGATAAAGAGGTAGGGACCCATCTGTGAAAAATAGTGTTTCTGATGATATTAGAAGGAAGTTGCTAAAGACAAATGAAGGGCATGAACACAGACACATTGACAATTTTACCTATCTATATCAGCAAGCAACTTTGTATCTACTGTAAATCATCTTTACATTTGTAATACATACAGTACACTCATTTGCCAGTTTATAATAGGTACAGCTGGGTAAAACTAATGCAGTCTGATGCAACAGCCATGAAATAAATGCTACCTTCATGAAGGTTGTGATGTTCAGTTTTGTTAAAACTGTTTTAGAGAGGTGTTGATTCAGCAGTATGATCCATTTTGGAGGCTGCAGTTTGTGGTGCTGTTGCATTGCATTATACTGAGAGGTGTTTCTAATATTTACTCTCCCCTCATTGATACAAATGGTTTGGACATACTATTAGAAACACCTCTCAGTATGATGCACCACAAACTACAGCCTCCAAAATGGCCTTACAGTTGAATCAACACCTCTCTAAAACAGGTCAGATTAAAAACCTTCATGAAGATATAATTTATTGCAGGACTGTTGTATTAGATTGCATTCATTTTAGCGAGGTGCACTTAATAAACTGGCCACTGAGTGTATGTCTCCAAATGGCATCTAAATCAGTTCATGAGATCAGTATCAAGAGATAATCTTTTTTGTAGAAATTAGCTATTATTTTGATTACAGCCTTGTGTTGAATACTTGCTTGGAAATCATTTTAAGGAGAATATACCCCAGAAAATGTGAGAAATCTTAAATGTCAGTATAAGATTGATGTTGCCATTTGTGCCTTTCAGTGAAGTGGACCATGTGAAGCAAGTTTCAAAGCAGAGAAAGAAAAGGTTTGACATTTTGGGAAACACACAGACATGAGAGTGGTATCGATCTTCTCATCTAACTCTGGGCTAAAAAGCGAATAAGCGTATTACCCAAAAACATTAAACTATTCCTTAAAAGGTCACAAATGTGAATATTTATCTCTAAGCAGTTTTCATATTTACTTTTTTTTTGCAAAGTTTGACATCTTTTAAAGTTTCCCGGGGCACACTGGCAGATAATGTACGTACCAGTACAATAACAAAAGGGTCTGACATACAGTACAATGCAAAGGGAATGTGCTAAAATATTGCTGTGTTGTAACAATTGTAACAATGAGACAGGACTGGATGTGGTGTGATAAACTTCTTCAAACAGATATTCCAATTCCATTTTAGGGTGACCACCTAAATGATTCAACATCACTGGACACATTTTAAGAAATGATTACTTAAACTGCAGCATGTTATTCATTAGGCTTCTTGAACATTAAAATGAACTGCAGCTGTTTCCGACTTGTTTTGTCATTACACTACGCCCTTACATGAGCCATTGCCTGTTCAGTGAATGCCATCTCTCCACCTGACCCTGTGTTAACCTCCTTTGCAGCTTGGAGCAGCGCAACCTGGAGCTGGAGACTGAAATGGTCAACCTCCATGAAGAGCTGGACCAGGAGAGGAAGAAGTACACCATGGCGGAGATCAAGCTGCGCAACGCAGAGCGCGCTAAGGACGACGCTGAGCGGCGGAATCAGATGCTGCAAAAGGAGATGGAACAGTTTTTCTCCACGTTTAGTGACCTCACCGCAACTGGCAACACCACAGCCACCGACCCCCGCCGACCAGATCGTAACAACAGCATCTGGATACAGTGAAGGAAGGCGGAGGAACGTGGGATGAGAAGCTATTAAAGACTGGAAATGGTTTATTATATGATGTGAACATTACGAGGGCTCCAAACAGGATTTGGCTGCTGGTTGTAGAGGGCAAGTTGGGAAGTTACATTACGATGGTTAACGGCATGTTTTAATTTAAGAAATAGGAGGTGTAGGGCTAATGCAAGCTGCCTGTATTAATGTAGACATCACCTGGAGTGATGCCAGACTGACATTATCTGTAAATACAGCATTATTTAAACTGCTCACAGACGCTCTCCAACATACTCAGAAAATGTGGTGGTAATCAATCGTCTGACTAGGAAGTAGAGTAAAGGCACAGTACACCATAGTCTATGATGATACACAGTACTGCTATTATTACTTAAGCTCCTATAGCCATATAGGAGGGAAGTCAAACCATTTTAAAACGTTGTATTCAGTAAAAAAAATAGAAAATACCAACTTTGGACACATAAAAACTTCTCCCTATCTTAATTCACTTTTAAAATCTAACCAAAAACATCTTATTGTTCCATGTAATTCTGTATCTGCTCATGTACATAGAGGGAAACACAGTGTCATATGTATGTACAAAATAATTCAAAATAATACTTAAATGTTTATCTGATATTTAAGCAGTTATCAACGTGTGATATTTTGTATTAAGATTTTTTTTCCATGCACTTACATGTTTGTTGAGTCTCTGCAAGGTGGGTCTGAATGTTTCTGTTGGTCAATGTGTGTACCATTTCAATTGGGCAATATAGTGTATATGTGCCTGTGCTTCTGTGCCATTTACCCCATGACCAAAAAAAAAAAGAGCCTGCACTGTAAATATTTTATAGATAGATATAATCGTAGACACTACTCATCAGTCTGCACTGTGGTTTGACGCATATTCAGATGGATATGGCACGTATTAAGTTGATGCTGATTGAAGAATGTTTTGTAGCTTGTAAAAATACATTTTAGGACTTTGCACGATGGGTCATTGACATAATTCCCAAATAAAATAAAAAAATGGCCATCATGAATTCAGAATTTGAGGTGACAAATTGTACTCTACCCATTTTAAAAAATTTGTAGGTGTTATCACTCTGTGAATGCTCTTGGAAACTGCAGTTTAGTCTGCCTCTGAGCATATGAGATGCCGGTTTTAAAAATACTCTCCTGTAGTCTTCTGACAATTTATCCACCTGACACAACTGGTTTTCATCCAAACCTAGCACGGAATAAGAGTTGTGTTTGTGGGTCATAACTGTGAAAAAAGGGGATTACAGCATCAAGTGTGTCAACATTGAGGACATTAACAGCCTGGTTGCTAGATTCAGTAGCAAGTGGTGTGTGCATGATGAGTCCGTGAGGGCCGGTGTACAATAAGTGAATGTCTGTAAAGTGACTGTATATTGATGAAGTCTTTGTGAGTGTATTTATGTAGCTTTAAACCAAATGTGGATTTGCTAATGTGTACAAAACAGGACACATCTGAGTACAGACCTGAGCTGAAGTTTTAAGCGTGCATGTGTGCACAGGTCTGCTGCTGGCTACTCTTCCTCTGAAGACCAGGTCCCATTTAAACCTGCTGCTGGTCAATGCAGGACATCTGGAATGTGCACGTGGAGGGGGAAAAAAAGTGCCTGAACAACTGAAGGAGGGAGGGGAGCCTGCGCTTCTCATTTTGCACCCTTCACTAGGAAGTTAACAGGCTTAAACCAAGCTGACAGTGGCACCTTGTTCTGTAAATTCCACACAAAAGAGCAGATTATGGATACAGGGCAAGAGGGAGAGGAGGACTGGGATAGTGGAATATTTTCATGACATTGATACACAAAAGAACTTTGAAAAAATTAATTAATATGAATAAAAATGCATTTTCATGTGAGTCTCCTGTTATTTTACTTTTTAAGTGTGTCTTTCAAGGCTGGAAATTTTTGCATTTGACCCTTAACACGAGAAGATAATAGAATAAATGAATGGTTCAGTTTATAACGTCAAAAATTGACGCTCATCACAACTGTCATTGTCTGACCAAAAGTCTAAAAACCAAAGATATTTCACTAGAAAAGAAGGGTATAAAAAATTGTAATCTGAAAAGTAACTAACGCTGTCACACAAGTGTAGCGGAGTAAAAAGTACAATATATGCCTCTGAGATGTAGTTAGGTAAGTACAGTTACATTACTGCCCACTTCTAACATGAACATAATGAAGTGGGAACGGTCAGTGCACTTGCTTTCATCCTGCAACATCAGGCAACATTTTTTACTCATTCTGCCTGAGAAGTTACTAATGGATGCCAGCCTTTAGATTGCGTCCGGCATAACTGAGAGCACTGGAAACTGAATCGGGTCTGTGTAGGTGGGACTCAGCGTCACTGTGACAGTTTGGACAGATGGTTGAGAAGAAGGCCATAAACTGTGGAAACTGCCATGCTTGCAATCATTTTTTTAATGCTGTTATCTCGAGATCAATTAATTATTTCCTTATCTCAAGCTTGTTTTCTCGAGATAACGAAATAATTAACTCATGATCTCCAGATAACAGCATTAAATAAAATAATAATTGCAAGCACGGCCATTCTCGGCTTCCATAAGAAACAAACACTAAAAGCACATAGAAATCAAACACACTGAATTGCAAATCACTCCAGGTAAAAGAAAAACGGTACACTGCAGTCCAAGAACAAAGGTTTTGTTTATTTTCAATCACATACATATACTATTTTTACATACACAGTTCCTTTAAAATGTTGTGTTTACAGTAACAGCTTTCAGTAATTTTTTTCTTTTTCTTTTGCATTTGTTTTGACTTTATTTGAAACGCTATAGCCTGAAGCTTTGAGATCTGCATGAAACAGATACAATTTCTTTTTCTTTTTTTTTCTCAACCTGACAATGTCAAAAGAATGATTCATTAAAACAGCACGGAGTAAAAGAAACAAGAGAGAGAGAAGGAATCATAAAATAATCGAAGAACAACATCACCTGATTCAGATGAGCTATACAGGGTTTCATCATTTGTAGAGTTCCACATTTAAGACTCTAAACATTTTAGCATCACCTGACCCTTGCAGTAGCTTGCCTCCCTGTCTGAGTGCAATAAAGTGTTTATTGCATTGTTGGATTGTTGTTATTTACAATATGACTTGAACAAAAGAACTGAAAATCAATAAGCTAAGGGATCACAAGTACTAAGTCCAAAGATTTTATGTTGGCACAGCTAAGTACAAGATGTATCCTAACTTGTGACATGTATTTTATATTGGCAATAATATTATGGCTTAATGAGGAGTCAGCCATTTTTTTTTTACAAATAAATGGCTAACAGACATGAATTTGGCTAATCCTGAATCCACAAGAGATCATTTTCCCTCGTGACAAAAATTAGGAGCAGGATTGGTAGTTGACGCATTACTAATCCTATGGTTTATGTGACTGAACATGAATACACACATGGACTACTTCCAAACACATGACTGTACTGACTCTCCATCAAACATTCTTAAAAGCAATCCCACAAAAAGTCACGATCTTGCATTGAAAGACAGACCTGAAAAACATGTACTGTAAAACAATCCGTCCAGATGCAAGATCACATCTTCCAATTCAACCTTACAGACAGTTTGTGTTCAATGCTGGTTAATTGGAAATCACACACACACACTGATGACAAAGCAGAGCAGCAATGGCGTGAGTGAAACAATTCATTTCTACATTCAGTGCTGACAACCCAGCTGTTTCTGTGTTCGAATCATCTATACTTCAGGTGCATTAAACAGGACCAAAAGCACCTTTTTATTACAACAGAATTGTCTAGAGGGATGTCTTATAAAAAAGATCCAAAGTTCACATTCAGAAAAACAAAAAAAAACCCGACAGAGTATGTCAGTATTTGTACTCAGTGATCAAAGATAGGAAAAAAATAATGTAGTTTGGATGGTTAAAAATGCCCTGTAGAATAACTGCAGCAGTACCGTGCGTGTTTGTGGTGTAGGAGTCGACTCAAACACTAGAAAATTCATCTGAATATTTTCAAAACACAAACAATTTCAAAGTTGCACCCTGTTTTGAAGGATTGCCCTGGCCAGACCCTGAACAGAAAGCTAGCCGTAGCTTATTCTGGAGAAGCCACCCTCAGTTACCCTCTTAGCTCTGTGAAGGTGCTGTAACTGTGTGCGTGGTTCACTGTACACAAGCCACAGGCAGAAAGAGTGCTAACAAAGCAGCTATTTGTTATAAGTTATGTATATAATTTTGGGGAGGGATTTTGAGACATTGTATGCACAGCGACAGGATGCTTTAGGTAGACTCCATGCAAAAAGTAAACCACTGTGTTGTAGCAGCTGAACCGGAGATTACAGAGATACAGTTAGACTGTCGAAGGACATGTTCAGAAACAAATACGTGAAATGTCCACTTAAACTGTGCTGTCACCACATTAACAATGTCATGACTGGGTTCAAACCTTTACTCTGAACTAGTGGACATATGAGTCATGCAGTTTCCATGAGTAGGAAATATAGTGATATTTATAGAAATAGTTGTATATGGTGTTTTGATGTGCTGGCAACAAACAGAGATGTCCCCATTTGAAATTATTTCTTTGCCTATAAAATATGATTTCTTGTTAAGGGTTCTTTGCCCATAAACCCACCCAACCTGCACGAGAACATGAAATATGGCAGTGGAAACCAAGATAATAATATATACTCAAAAAAACAGCTAATAGATCACCTACTTAGTTTCTAGTTGGATTGTATTTTATCTAAAGCATGAAAAGAAAGCTTAATTGCAATCAGCCATTGCATATTCACAACTGTAGCTAAAAATGTTGTTGTGAGTAGTGAAAATATGCTTTGTTTTGAATAGGATGGACATCAGATGACTGGTTCTGGGTAATATTGTATGTAAGTGAGGACATTGTCTCCTCTGATTCCAGTGTTCTTTTCTTAATTTAAAAACGATGGATTTGGAGCGAGACAGAAAGAGTGCACTACAATACAAACAATGTATGTAAGTCTTTGTGCGTGAGCTAGTGATTCAGTTTGATTGAGAAATTAAATTAAATCTAAATATGCCAAATGGAAAAACCTTTCATGCTGTGTAAAAACTAGCATAAGCATTAATATCCCTGCTTAAGCCATACAATCTGAGGAAAGCAATTTGATTTTACACCACAAAAATTCACTGTCACTGGATAAAACCTAAAGTTAAAACGGCAACACCTGGCCAACAGTGTTTTTTTTGTTTGTTTTTTTTTGTCTTAAATGTTTCCAAATTTGGTGGCTTGGGGATTCAGATAGTTTTAAGGCAGAAAAAGAAGAAGCAGAGGGAAAAATACCAAAAATAATTTAATTTCTGCACTTGCAATGCTTCATTCCAAAAAGGCACTTGCCATATTCCGGTTCCATCTGTCAAAATAAATCAATCAATAAATAAATCTTAAAGCTAAGTAATAATGTAGTAACATAACTGTTGGGTAGCCTCTATCCAGTTCCTTTTTTGTTAACAAATGTTAAAAAATTATTAATTGTGTAGTGTGTAGTGAAATGATGTACATGAGTTTAGTTACTGATACACTGCTAAGAGGTTAACACTCCTCGCCCTCCTTTAAAGTACCGACTGTATCATTTGTATCTCTTTCTAAAAGCCTTCTATGTTTCAGTCAAATAAATAAGAATAGTCTCCTTATGGTAACACCACAGTGAAACAGACCAACCTCCTGTGCCTATGAGGGGTTAATGGTACACAATGACATGCAGGGCTGTGGGCCAGCCCATTGGGTGGTGGAGGGACCGATCATACGCTGCCAGGAGAAATAAAAGGGACATTACACACAAATCAGACTTTTTAAACCCCTTAAAGGTAACCTTATGAAGTCTGAGCACAATCAAAAGAATTCACTCTACTGAGTGTACTGACCCTTTAAGTCCCAAACTCAGCCCTGACATTGACTAATGTCTTAATGGCTTGCCTGTGGTTAACAAACACACACACACACACACACACACACACACACACACACACACACACACACACTCCTACACACTCATACGTCCTATCCTGTGACCAGACCCCCCCATGTTAGTTTACATCGTATATAAACAAAAGTCTCTATACAGACTCATTTTAGCATACAGTGAGATTAGCATTGTTTTAAATCTAACCATGCAGGACTACAGCAATAGGCAGGGGCAACTGAGGTGGAAAGCAGTGATGTGGCAAGGTGCGCTAGTCAGAAAAAAACTCCCAGTGTACTGGCCATCAGTCCCACTCTGTGTGCCCTTCAACTGTACAGAATTACATTATTTACAAGTAGCGCAAGGAGCGCCGCTCTGGGTGAGAGCGACTTCATATCCGTGCAGAGTAACCACATAAAAACACACAAATCAGGCAACCTTACATTGGGAATTGTGTCGGGTAGAGATGAGGGTGTCTAAGACCAAGCCTAGAGGTTAAAATACAGCAGTGTCATTACATAAGGGTTGGATGGGGAATGGGGGAAAGGAGAATGAAGTTTGTATTGTACAGTAGTGATAAGCAAAATGGCAGCCCACCTCGCCACAGTGATTGGAGCATAAATGCTTTTAGAATTGGGAGACCAGCAGCCAGTCAATATGCACTTTACAGGAGATGCAAGTCTAAGCATTTGGTCATTTTTGTTTGGATGCCATATACAAGGTATGTGGGGTAATATAAGCAAAGCAACTAGAGGATCATTAACATATATCTCAGCTCATTTACTTCAGTTTAAATACCACTGCTGTTTTTGAATGACAATGCACAGGCTTTAGATTTCATCATTTCAAATTCTGTGTTTCCATAACTGTTTTTGTTCTTAATATATTCATTTTGATCTTTACTCTTTTTTTGTGTATTTTCAGTTGGTCATTTCGGTTGGTTTCTTCACCTTCGGAAGAACATGGGGTTGCGCAGGCAGGCGGCTAGTCACCTGCAACACCCCAGGGGTCCTGCAGAGGTCTCCAGGCTGCTGTCAGTGTCTGAGGCCAGGGTCTGGTCGGTGGACATGGAGGAGATGTCGTTTATGGAGGAGGAGGGAGGGAGGCTCTCACTGCTGTTCACGGCTGCACCTGTGCTAAGGGAATCAACAGCAGCAGGGGGTTACAACGTAAAAGAGTCCTGGCAAAGACAGGTACAGAAATACAACCAGAAGAGATATTTTAGTGCACATAAAAGGTACAGTGAGAGAAATATTGTAGCTGAATTTGTTCCATGACATCAAGACATCAACAACATCAACAACACCTGTGGGACACCACAATTACAGTGTGTCTATGATGAGACAGGGGTAAGTAAGGTTTGGGTCCAATGGATTTCACAGGAAGGATTGTCAAAGGCTGCAGTGTTTCAGCAATCCATAAGAGTGGGCAAGTAGCTACTTGAGAGTTAATTATTAGCATTTTAGTATAAACCCAGACATGGTCAGGATTTTATCTTATACTGGCATAAGTCAAGTTTTTTGTTTTGATGCCATAAACATGTGTTGGTATAACAGCATTTATGATTTATGTATCACAAAAGTGAATGTCTTTTTTTTTGCTCAGGCATTCACCCTTTTTTAAATAACAATCAGATTTTCTCATATTGATCTTGTTTTGAAGTCAAAGGTGGAAGCAGCCGGCAGTAAACTTTTTGAGATTTCATTAAAGAACTCTTAATTCAGTCTACTCAGCTGCTATTTTGTCATTAGTAATGAGATTAACACTACATTACAGACCCTGGACGTCTCTGTTTGATGATTTTATTATAAACTGACTCTTTCTGAAGCCGTGGTAAAAATGGCATAAAGATTCAGGGGGGTGAGATCAGACAGAGGGTACTGAAGGTGGATGGGATTTGAATATTATTGGAGGTTTGGAGGATGACACATCTGTTCAATGTTGCGTGGATCTGGGGACAATCGTGGACTAGCATACAAGGGTATTAATCTCTATTCAGAAGGTGAATAAGGACCCACGCTGCTCAACTTCTGTGGGTTTAGACAGCACTTTTATTAAATCCTCAGTGAGTGGGTTCTGCTCTCTTAGATAAGTTTATGAGCAAATCAATAGAAAAACGGGCAGTCTGCTTTTGTCATGGGAGGTGAAAGAGTAAAGCCTGATTAAAAAGGATAAGGATGAGAATTTAAGGGTATTGCCAGTATGAGGAAATCGCTAAAACAACCACTTTTTCAACCACAGTCAGGCCAACTATAAATCTACTGTTTGTGTCTGTTCCCTGTGGGAGGTAACTGCTTAATGGTGACTGGTGGGCACTTCAGCTGACCCAAAATAAAATGGAGAACAAAGCAGGATTAATGGCTGGCATTAATTCCAGCAGTCACTTCCTCTGTAGGTTTACTTACAGTAAATACATCAGAAATATCTGTTAAAAGTCACCATGCCGTTCAGCACAAGTCTAAATCTTGAAAGATGGCTTGAGCATAAACCACACTAGTAGCTGTAAGAAAGATTACTCAAATTGAAGATTAATTAAGCTTTTAAATCATAAGTTAATTCAGATGAAAGAGAAAGTTGTGATGTGGGATTATAACTCTTGTGGTGTGCTGCTTCGGCACTGCTGATAAGGTCTAAGCCGTTTCTCAATCGTGTACTGTACAGCCGCCCTCTTACTTCATCTTTTAATATTTCCACAGATATGATAATGACTCATGTAAGGTATAGTGTACTCTAGGAATGATAGTGAATGTGTTAATTATAATGCAGATAATATAAGTATACAGTGTGGTACAAACAAATACTGTAGTGCTGGCCTGGTAATATATCTATAAAGAATAATTACAGCATTAAAGATGTTAAAATCCCCAACACTGGTTCTGACTGCGGCGTAATGTGTGTCTGCAGCTCCTGCACTGCACTGTGTTAGCTACTCTCAGCATCAGACACTAGGCCAGCCCATCTGCTTAATTACTAATGGATGGCAAAAAAGAAGATAGATGGAGGTGATGAATCTGTGAGAGACAGAGTGAAGAAGAAGAAGAAGAAGAAGAAGAGCAGCTGTTGTATCATGTGTTAAATTCATCCCACAGTATGAGCTCTTTACTCATTATATTGTCTAAATATCATTGTTTCTTTGTAATATTTCAGAGCAAGACAGCACTGTTTATTATATTTCAACTAAAAGTTGAACAAATATTTACTATTTTTGGCTCAGCTGAGCAAGGCAGAAGGCTTATTAACTTTCTACAAGAAGAGGGTTTCTATACACTGGTTTGCCCATAAGGAGGGTATTGTGAGAGACTATGTTCAGGCTTCATTGTATCTTGGATGCACATTAATTGCCCTTTGCATTCACACGTGGCAGCTATCTCTCCTGGTCAGCAGACGCTAACGTCTCTGCAGGATTTAGCTTCAATTTTGCTTCTCCAATCTTCAAAATACACCTGTTTTTTTGGGGGTTTTTAAAATGGAGAATGGCTGTTGTTTTAACCTAGTAATGAGCTATTTTTCACATGGATCACAGTCGAGTCTGAGTGGCCTGGTCAATATGCTAACATGACTCCATACTGCCTCTCTGTGGCAAGCTATGAGAACAGCACTTAAGGTCCTTTGCAGAGAACAGATCAGTATAAAATGCCAGCTGCAGCTGAGGACTGACATTTCCTGTAATGGACCCCAAAGGACCCAAATCTTAAGTCATGATATGTTATACATATACACACTCGTAAAAATACACACACTATCTGCTATTAAATAGTCTGGACTAAGAGGCAATCTTAGCAATTAGTGATTAGCTGTCCGACAATACCATTTAGCAAATACACTTGGCACAAAATGGAAACACTACACAACATTTAACTTGTTTAAAAACAGGAGATGCAAGAGACAGAGACACATGGCCAACAACACAATGGGTTTATCTATTTACAAGTAACTCCAGTAAGGTTATAGTAAATTCACTTACAGATCGATTAGGGTTATGCACTGAGAGTACCTGAAGGTGAAGGCTGTCCCTTCACAACGCCATTCTTCGTTCTCTCCTCAAAATTCATCACCTCTTTATAGATTAGTTCTGCAGAGGAGCAAAGTTAGGAGAGAAAGTCATTAAAAAATACAAAGTGGGAAAAAAATATGTATATAAATATATGCAGGACAAGGAAAAGAAGTAATTTATCCCTTTGTTCCCTGCATCGTAACTTACACTAACTTAGTTACAATGGCTATTTAATGGTTAGCTTTAAGGACAGTCTTGACTGACACAATCAAGGGAATTTGAAAGTAAGAGCAGAGAAAAAGATATGTTTGAAATGTAAATTTAAAAAAATATAAATTATTTTTGTCTGATGCACTCTTAAAAAATCTATTACAGCACATACAGAATACAGTGTGTTCTAATACTGCCAGATCACCCACTTTGGGTGATTTCCTGTTGTATTACAGTATTTGTTTTTGGTTTGGATGAGCAATTCTCACCTTTCCATTCATCAATGGAGTGTTCTCTTTCATCCAGCTGCTTGTCATAGATCTGAGGTGGCGGCTAAAAGGGGAGAGAGCACAACCATCATTTTAGTAACGTTTTAGCGAACAACCCAGTCAACAAGATTCATTTAACATGAAATTTATATGGCTGATATCACTGGATATCTCCAGATGGAATATCCACACAAAGATAGATTAGATACAAGATTTTACATAAGTTTACATAATGATGCTTCGAATTTGGCAAAATGAAACTGTTGAATGAATAAAATATGAATAAAAATATGGGGATGAAGGAAATATCTGAACATTAGAAACACATTCAGTTAATAATGTAACTTGACACTTTAACATTGTGCTGTATGTACACAAAGACATGCTGGGGTACAAAGTAGGCACATGTGGATTATGACAAAAATAAATAATTGAAATGAAAGGAAATAAACAGACAGTGCTTTGTTTATCCTTAATCACACAAAATGATGATTGATTTACATAATATAAATATCAGTACATTGTTTGTCCTCACACACATATATTGAAATATTTCATTAAACAACTGACAGTGAAATAAGAACACATATGGTGGGTTGTCCAGCTAAAGTGCCTATGTCCTTCTCCCATAGGATTGTTATTTCATCTAACAGGACACAAATATGCTGTTTGGCACCCAGTCAATCCTTCTTAGCACTCATTCATAGTGATCCTGCCCCAGACTCTGACGCCATAATCTCACTGCAGGTGACAGGACCACCCATAAACCTCTCTGATATGACCTTGGAGGGACAGTTTACAGGTCAGCATTCAGAAAGACACAAGTGAGAGGTTTTCCTCATACAAGGATTTATCAGATTAATTTCCGAGTACAGGATTTCACTTCTCAGCTTCGTAACATCCTAAAGATGGTTTACATGCAGCCTTGTGTCCATAGCTGCACCTCTTTTACACACTATATAATAAAGCCTCTTCATTTCAGTGATTTTGACATTTTAGCACAAGTGTATTCTTTTCTCAATAACATGTATATTATGATTCTTTTTTTTTTAAATCATGATTTATGATTGACGGTGCTGACCCAAATATGTCCAAGTGTCTCCTTTAATCTGAACTCTTTATAAACAAAGCTCCCATTGAATAGTTTTCTTTGATGCAGGGCGGTTGTTATTTACCATGGATATTTGGATGAGATCTCTCGCCTTCATCAGCATGAGATGACATTAGAGAAAGGGAAAACAGCAGAAAATGTGTTGAAATGCCATATCATACATACCACATCAACTCTAACAACAATATCATCATTAAAACCATCAACAACTAGATAACTTAGACAAGTGCACAGTCATGAAATCCTCTAAAAATGATTAACAACTGCAATGGAGGTGTGGCATGTGGCGTCTTTACAAAAGCTACTTTTAACCAGCGGGATATGTCACGGAGAGTAACGCTGAAATTCATCAGCTGGTCATGCACTCATTAGTGTATTGCTGCAAGTAGAAGTGGTATCTGTGCAACTTTATGGAGCTGCAGATGGCTTTTTCCCAATCTCACTGTCACCTCATACTAATGAGGCACTGATGAAGAAATTAGACTTCACCAAATAAACCAGAAACACCACCACTCTTTAAAAAACAGAACAATGCACTAAGTCACTCTTTTATAAATTAAAAGGAGACGCAAAACTTGGGGGTTATTTTAGTAAATCTGCAAACTATTAAAGTTCAAAACTCAGATATAAAGTATAAAACCATAAGTGAGAGAAAAATGAAAATGAGATGTGAACCAAAAATTTTAAACACAACCATAAATGCACTGATGCAGCAACTGTTAAAAATTAAAACATTTGCATTGTAAATCACTATAGTTGCTTTTAATTGCTTTTAATAAAATAAAAATGAGGGGAGTTGTCATCATTATTTTTTGTACGCCAATGAAAATACAAAGTAAACTGTGCTGATCATTCAAAGACGGTGGGGGAGAGGATTGAGCTTGGGATAGTAATCAATACACAACTCTGCCAAAAAGGCCTACTCACCGCCTCCACCTCAGCTGGATCATACCACACGTTGATGTAGGGGTGCTGTAAGGCCTCGTCCACCGATATCCGTTTAGCGGGGTCGATGATCAGCATCTTAGACAGCAGGTCTCTGGCCTGGCTAGCTGTGGTTTGAAAAAGCAAACATCTGGTTGAGATCATGAGGCAAGAAAATATTCCTATGTCACTAATATGCCAAAGGGAAAGTGAAATACAATAAGGGAGGAAGAGAGAGAGAGAGATGTCATGGATTAAAGAGAATAATAAACAACAGCAGCTTGTCAAAGGAAACCAGAATCTCACAAAGCCTCAATCACATGTGGATTAGCAAATAAAAAGAGAGAGCTTTTGTTATTATGCATTATGTGGGCAAAATTGATAATATGTAGGTAATACAGATGATTCTGCAATACTTTATCAACCATCCAGATCCTCTCTTCCTTTTTGATCTAATTAAAATTCAAGATTTTGGCTTGTCCCATATTCATATCTGATTAATGCAGAAATTAATGTGCTATTTGTTACTGGCTGATTGAGTCAACTTGGTCTGAAATAATGTATGAAATCTGAGAAATTACCATCAGTATATACAATTCACTGTATTGTTTTAAAACATTTGGCTTCTCAACATACAAAAAGGCCATCAGTATCAGCGATTGCTCAGTCTCTCTACCCTCAGGCCCTCTTGGACTGATCTGAAATTGAGAACCCTTAAACCACACACCAACCCTCTCCTACAGACACTGACCCCACTATAAATAGCTCTACAGCAGCAAAGGACTGAAGAAACTGAACTGAGAACAGAGAAAGACACATGAGCCTCAGCATCAACACATCAATAACAGAAGGTTGGAAAATCTGTAAAACGACTCCTCTATCGCTCTCTCTTCCACCTTTCCTTCATTCCTTATCTATCTTTCTGTCCTCCTCTCTATCCTACAGTACTGTCTGTCTGTCTCGTTCTCCTACAGTTCAAAGCCCAAAGGATGTCTGTCTCAGTTCCTACCTCTGACAGTACAAAACATACAAAACAGCAGCACTTCAACCTGGTCTCACACCCTCCCACTCTCTCTCACTCTCTAGGTGCATTTCCTTTAACACTGTCACTCCAGCAGGGAGCAGCTGGAATACAAAAGTGATTCATGAGAATTTTACCAGACAGGAGCTTTGATGTAGGAGCGTGGCAACAGAAAAAGCATATTTTGCTATATCTCATTGGGGGGACTTTCCAATTTTTAAAATACTGGGAAGAGAGATTCTTCTCAACCGAGACAGAAGAAAGAAATGATGTCTTGGTTGACCTTCTGCATAAGAATAGATTGAATTCATCACGGCTCACAGAATGGGGTTCAGAAAATACATTTTAGTGAACACATTTCAGTTTAATGTGGAGGCCCAAAGGCAAAATGTAAAAGAAAAGTTTTTTGAGGTAAAAGTTTTATTTCGTATATATGAAATAAACAAGGCTAAGAGTCTAGATCCAATCTGGCTGCTCTGTGAGGCTGTACTTAGACACAGCGGTGCTTTGAGCTGAATGCTAATAATAACATGCTCACAAAGAAAATTACTAACATGTTGATTAGAAGGTATAATGTTTACCATGTTCACCATCTTAGTTTAGCATGTGTTAGCATGCTTATATTTGCTAATTAGCACTAAACACAAAGTGCAGCTAAAGCTGCTGGAATGTCGTTAGTTTTGCAGGTATTTAGTTATCAAGCAAAGTATTGGACAAATGGAAGTTTTGACCTGATGACCTAAGTGAAACATTAAGGGATCACCAAAGTTATTTTAATTTGTCCTGAGGGGTGCATGTTTGTCTGTCACATGGCACTCCATTCAATAGTTGTTAAAGCATTTAACACAAAACCACAAATGTGAATCCAAAGTCAGTAGCACCTATCATGTAAGAATATACAGTGTGACAATTCAACACTACTCAGCAATGACTGCTTTCCTGTCAAAGTGTCAAGTGCTATGAAGCAGAAGTAATCAAGACCACTCCAAGACTGGCTGTATAATTGATTGAAACATTTATTTGACAGAACTCATATTTCTGTCATGATTTATAGCAGGCATTATGATTTTAACTGCACCTCCCCGGTACTTTGTCAACTGTTGACTTGTTTTTACAGTTGCCCTACCAAAACATAACTTTATCTCTCACATGATTATCTTGTGTGTAAATGTTATTATGTCCCATATGAGAGATAAACTGTAACTTTATACGCCTCATGTTTCAGGGCTTCTGTAGTTAACAAAGATGTTGCCATCAAAAGGAACTTTTTTGAGAGATCATCCTGGAAATACTAAGAGCTACAGAATCACACCACAGCGACATCAGTATGTGTGTCTGCCTATGTGCATAGACATGCAAGGATTTTAAATTCAAATACTCAATCAATTAAACGGCGGACACATAGACGGTGGACAATTACATGCATGACAATACCTCACAAACACGACACTGCAGTCTTATGAAATGGCTCAAATACAGTTCATTCATACAGTTCCAGTTCTCACCTTTGAGTTTGTTGTGCTCAGAGTCAGCAGGGAAAAGGCAGTCAGGGAAGAGCTTGGGAAAGGTGAGGCCTGCATACTTTGGCCGGTTCTCAACATAGTTCCTCACTGTGGGCTGAAGCTTCTTCATGAACTCTGGTGAGGGTGTGCCCAGCTGCTCAATCACCTTGTTCCACTGGTCGATGTCTGGTGTGGTGGGTCAAGGATTAAGGGAAACAAACATGGAATATGCAGTCCTGTGTGCCTCGGTATGCACTCGGGTACTACTACTCCCACAGAATAATATGTGTATTTAGGACAAGTAAAAAACACTTGATTTACTCATAAAAGGTTGGACTAATGGTAATAGAGGTTGTAAGACCAAATAAAATAAAGACAAATAAATAAAGAACTGGGCCTGTTATAGATAGAGTATAATCACCAAGGATACATACATGGGGACTGCTAAAAGACTCACCAAGCTACTTAAAAGTATTTCTGATCTCAAAACAGCTGAGTCCCATCTAGGCATCCATGAGAGATGACAAAAGGTTGAAGTTTGAAAATGGTTGAAAATGATGGGCCTCAATATGCATGCGATCAATATCCCGCCAACAACTGACAAAAAATCTGTTGTGTGTATGTGTGTACAAGAAATTCTATTAATACGTCATTTTAAAATGTATTTAAGCCTTCTCTCCTTCCCTTATATTACTTTCCCTTTCCTCAAAAACTCCCTCCAGTTTTTGGGAATTTGGTTTTTTTTGTTGGGTTTTTTTTGGCTTCCTGGGACTGTCAAGTGATCCCTTGTTCCATACGACACATTCATTTTGTACCTTGTACCTTGATATCTGTTTAAAATACATGAAATGCCTACTGTATATTCCATTTACAATGTTTACCTAAAAATCAGGAATTGGCTCGTAAAAGAACAGACCTGCTGATGAGCCTCTTGATGAGAATATATGAGTTTTTAATTAACAAGAGAGACATGTAGCATGTACATGTGGTTGTGTTTGTGTATGCAAATATGGTTGTGGGGTGTTTTTCAGCTTGTGTTTCCCCTCCCTGTTGGCAACAAATATTTCCTCTCTTACCCCTCCACACACTCCGAATGACCCCCTCCCCTCCCCAGGTTCTCACAGAGGGTGCCAGTTGAGGCAGTTAGCTGCCAGGGCCACCAGAGATCCCCATTACTTCATCTTGCTGGAACGCCACACACTTCCACCTCCTTTTTGTCTCCATTGCACATTGGCCATGATCCACCCAGTGCTCAGTCAGGCATTTTTTTTCATCCACTAAAGTTCTTATCCATGGATATTTGGCAAGTTCGCTCAGACAGCTTGAGGTGTTTTTTCCACAGCGTGTCAGTGCCAAAAAGCATGACGCTCCACTGTGTGTGGAGTTATTCAGGTCTTGAAACAGGCCATCATGCACCTGAATGCAACTGCTCTCAAGATAACGCTGTGGTGTTATGTGAAACAGAGTGAGGGTCTGAGAGGTCAGAAGGATACGGTCAGTCCCAGGGAACAGCACTGTCCCTCTTATCACTTCTCCAAAGATGCAGCCGACTGACCACATGTCCACTGGGGTCACACATACACACACACACAGGCACATGCACAAGCACACACACACTCGCATTACCAACATCTATCAGAAATCACTTAACACTTCTACCCCCTAAATAACTTACATATAAGTACATATAAATACATTTCCCAAGCTCTAATCTGAAGTGATGCTTCTCACATATGGGGACCCTACTCTCTTCCTATTGGCTCACAGACCTGGGGTCCCCAGACGTGAGGTCTGCGGCTGGACCCTCTTGGTGATTTTGGGGTGACTAGCTAACCCTGCCCATTACTTGACGCTTAGCTTATGGGTAGCTAGCATGGTATCAAGCAGAGCAATATCTTAGTAGGAAGTGTGTGTTTGGATTTCTGCTGGCAAAAACTATGTTTACATTTCTGTTTACATTACAGATCTCATTTATTCATTTTACCCATATCCTCCACCTCCAGATCTAACAACTGGTGGGAATTGATTTAAATCCCTCTCGTTACTAAACACCGACCAAATATTCAGTTTCACTCCGAAATACGTCACATTACTTAAGCTAAAGACGCTCTAACGTCCGTTTCACTGAGACTTGGCACTTTAGAAATGAATAACAAATAAGGTGTGAAACATTCTTAAAATTAAGTAATACTGTGCTACTGCTACAACATGACAATATGCATTACATGCCGTCACATAGCTGTGCATTTTATCAGAAAATTACTTACGGCTATATTTGTGACACATGGAAGCCACAAACAAAATGCAACTTCAGTTCCTTTGCCATCACTCCATAGCCACTTATTTAACACACAGCTATACTAAATGGCCATCGAACACCCAGTCACCCTGAGGCTCACTGTGCTGTGACCTGTGTAGACTGACTGCTATTCTATATCACCATTTGACAGATACTCAGGAAGGTGCAGATAACTTCAGCCAGGTCAATACTTCAGGTCGAAAAAAGGCCAAGAAGTAAATTAAGATTAACAGGGTACCAGCCCAGAACTGATCTATAAGCAGAAGATTAACAAAAGTGAGCATGACTACATTGCATTGATCTACAGAAAGAAAGGAGGGAGTGTTAGATGATAAGAATTTCAGGTCGTTGTGAGAGCAGAGATAGAAGCAGAGAGAGATATTGCAGAGCTCATTGCATGGGTATTCTAGTTCTCCAGAGCATTAATCTTTCAGGGACTGCATGTTCTGCATGCAGAGACCAGAGTATTAGCCACAAGCACCTGCAGACACACTGGTCTTTTATTTCTTACTGCTTATCTGCCTCTAAACAACTTACAGTAAAATCTTAATTTTAAAGGATGAGGCTGGCGATATTTTATATTTATTTTTGCTGTCAACAAATCCCATGAAAAGACCAAAAACCAACAATGCGTTAGTCCATACATGTCAATACATTCTGACCCTGTCTGTGGCTCTCAGCTTCAATACCCATTTGTTCCTACTTAACACGTAAATCTTCAAATACGTGTCACAAATATATACTTTCATTTAAAAAAAAGACTAAATAATTTCCATAATAACAGCTGGGCAGTGTAGTTTTTAGGAAGCCTTACTCCAACAGCAGTAAATAGTGCATTTGTTGAGGCCTATTATTTTCAAATGGGCATTTAGCAGTAGGATGGTATATATGGGATTGACTCTAAATGAACTACAGTACCCATGTTCATCATAATGAAAGAATGTGTCACCCAGTGCAATGGTGTGGCTCATGTTTATAGCTTTTGGACAACAGCGGAGGTCTATGGCACTGAGGAATTATCTATATCAGGCTTTGGCTACACAGACAATAGTACTTGTTAGCAGGATCAGTTCATTGTTGGTTTTGGTCTTTTCATGTGATGACTTGACAACAAGAAAAATAAACCCTTTCTTTAACATATATAAATAATTTCTACCTTGCATCATCCTGGTTTTATCATCATGGCAGCTGTTTTGTTTTTAAATTAGACGCTGACATGCTAACAGTCTACACCTTTAATGTTTGAACTTTTCCTCACACTACCATGTGAGTTCAACTAGGCTGCTATTAACAGATGCTCAAAATGAATACATTAATCATTCATTATCTGTCTGACTCACACATGTGGGCACCCTCAGACGGCAAGATCTACTTCACGTGTGCACAAACTCAGCATGGGGACTATTCACCTACATCCATCCTACTGAAAGAAGTCATCTCGAGGATGCAATTACAGCCCCCTCACTACAGGAGAACACACCAGGTAGCACTGCAGAAACACTCTAAATAACACACACTTAAATATTCAAAGACAGAGAGAGAGAGAGAGAGAGAGAGAGAGAGAGAACATCCTCTTGCTAAAATATGAGACTGAATAAAGCCTAAGATTCAGACATACTGAAGAATTTATGATGCTTATTTTATGATGTTATTGCAGTGTTAAAAGAACATCAGTTGGAATTGATAAAGACAGCCAGATGTGAGTGTGGTTTAGTTCACCTCAGTAACATACAGAGAACATCAGGCCAGGCACAGAATAGTCTTCAAAGTAAATGTAGCTAAGAAATGTAAAATGATGGAACTAAAGCAAAAATGTGAAATACCATGTGAAAGGTACGTTATGGTTATTACTGTATGAATTAAACATTTACATTCTTTAAAGGAATAATGGACAACACGCCTGTAGCTATTATTTCATTAATTCCAGATTCTCCAAGCATTTGACTCTAAGAGTGTTTTAAAAGACAGTTGAATCCATCTTGAGTCAGACACTTGAAACTCAACATGGATGGCGGTATTTAAAACAAAGGTTGATTGATTTTTAATTTCATTCGTCATTATATACAGCAGACATAAACCTATAAACAAAAATAGTGTTACCATCAGATAACATTGCTGTGTGTTAACAAGGATACAGTCCCGCCCAGGGAAGAGGATTTTGTGGCGCACCATTTCTCCCATAATGCACCCCACCGACCATATGTCCACTGCACGCACAGAGGTGACAGTGAGGCGAAGTGGGAGCAAAAGGAAAGAAGAGAGGAAGGCAAAGGTTAGTGTTAGACACACCAAGCTTTCTGGGAGAAGCAACAGTGATTAGAAACTAGCTGTTATTCAGTGAGGGAGAAATAATTAACGAGAAACATGTTATGTTACATAGAGATAAATTAGAATGGAATACAAATAGAGACAGAGAGCAAAAGAGAGTAGAAGAAGAGAAAAGAGGGAGGAATATGGCTAATGAGTCATAGCTTAGGCTGGCACTCAATCACACGTCTGATGTTCTGGGGGCTTTTAACCAGTGACTCATGCCTCCAACACTTTAATATACTTTATCCCATTTGCAAAGTGCAATTCAACCGGAATTGTTTGTAAGGTTTCACAGATAATGCCACGTGTAATTTTATCATTTTTTCCCCTCATCATTAATGGACATGAAAAGACGAACAATAAAATTTTTTGCTACAGTCAGAATCTCCTGCTGTCTGTTCTGCTGCAGCTTTTACTGCAGGTAAGTCATTGGGTCCCACTGGTTTAAAAATACACTATATGGACAAAAGTATTGGGCCACTCCTCTTAATCA
>LKNJ01003719.1:53958-79949 GCA_002120245.1 Maccullochella peelii | reverse complement strand
AAGAAGAAGAAAAAGAAAAATAAAGAACAGGATAACAATAGTGTGAATGCTGAATCAGCATTCCCACTAATAAAGAATTTTTGCGTAGAAGAATGCTTCCAGCATTCACACCAATAAATGAAAATATATTAGGATTGATTATTCTGGATTTCACTGGATTTGTGTTTTTGTGTCCAGTGGGCTTTAACTTAACTTATGCTAAAGGCTCTAAAACTGTCAGAAATATCATATTGTGCTACATGTTAACACTGATGTATTATAGGATATGTCTAGAAATATTCACTATTTTTCTTATTGTCAACAAATCTCATCAAAAGTCAAAAATCAACAACAAATGTATATCTTGCTTTTGACAACCAGTTTACAAGCCATCTCACTGGACGAAATGCACCTCATCTGTTGTGGCTCTTTAATGCTGTTATTTGAAATCAGGTCTGAACTGATGATGATGAAGTCCTCACATAAATGACATTAATCTAAAAGGAAAGCTGTAGCACTCTCTAGACCTTGTTGAACTGAATCCAATTTATCTTAAGTATAAGATAGAACATCACGATATGAAGCCCATTCAGAAACCTATCTCAACAAAATGTAAACATGCAATTTATTAGCATACTGAAATATTACTGTACTGGAACCTGGTTATCATGCGTCAATTTGTCTGAAAAGAAAGTGTCTTATTTGTGCGGGTTACACTATAAACGATAGTATTCGACCTTAAAAATGCATGCCAAGCAAATTTCAATACATTCATCCTACATAGATTTTTTTATGTTTTCACTCTGCTGCCACCTCCACCCTCTCTGTGGGGACTGCAACAAAGCTGTGCTGCAGCATCTTATTGTGCTCCTTTCAGTTGATCACAGAGCACTGAAAGAAGAAATACACCCCCAGGCCATTCATGCACATGTGTAGCTGAGTGTGTGTCTGAGCCTGTGAGTTAGTGACGTTGTGTATGCCAAGACATGGTGAGCATCTGTAGAGCACTGGAGGGTAATGCATGCCTTGTCTGAGTTGGACAGCGGGAGGGAGTGTGTGTTGCACTCTCAGAGAGCTCGGCTATTTCATGCTCCTCTGTGCGTAGGCTACAGCACTCGCCCAGGTGCAGTGCACTGTGAAGTTGGGGGGAGAATGGGGCATTAGGAGCAAATAGAACTTGAGCAACAAGGCACCGTTTTTTTATTTATTTAGGTCTGACTGGAAAGTGTTGTCAGGGACTTTAAGGCTTCAAGAAGTTTAGATGCTGAATGTATTTACTTCAGTTCTTTTTAGAACACAAAAGCGTACACAGCTTTCAGCCTTCATCTTATGGATTACTTATATGATTTCATATGAAGACGAAGAATCTCAGACCTGAGTCTACTGCATAGATTTGGGCCCTAAGGCTGGATTCAGACCAAAATCAGGTGCTGCGACGAAAACGCCACTCCTCCCATTCATCTGAACGTGGGGACCGCAGGGGATGCTGAAAAAAACGCAGCTGCCCTGCGGCGAAAAGTTAAAACAGAATCAACTTTTGGAGAAACACAACCGACGTCACACTTGCGGTGGCCAATCATGTAAGACGGCGATCAGACCGGAAGACACCCAGGTGAAGAAGAACTTTGTTCGCCATGTAGCATTGTAGCATTCTGCTGATTAACGAGCAAATGTGAAGATGGAAGAGAGACTGATCGATCGGCGCTGTGATGACTGTACATCAGCTGTTCAACCCTGCCACGAGGGAGTACAAAGACGGTAATCGTAGACTGGTTAGTATTTCTGCTTGTGCTACAATCAGCATGGCCATTTAGTGACATTCCCTACATTGCAGCCCGTTCGCTGATGCTGGCGGAGGCGATCTACTGGACCAATTCCAAAACCTTTGGTAAATTTAGACCCTGACATTTGTAAAAATAGGGCCCAGGTTTAAAATACCGGCGTTTCCCTTTAAATGTTGCTGCTGCAAGGAATTGTGGGACGGCATTATCATCTTTCCTTTGGTAAAAGATGCTCCACCCTATGTGTATCCTATGCTAAATGAGATAAGAAAGGAAGCACTGAAGCACCTTTCCTTAGCACTTAGAGAATTCGACCAGCTCTTACATACTTCCGGACTATTCGATCGCACCCCAGGAGTCAAGTGTAAATACACTGCCCAATACTACACTGTACTACACTTCCTGGAAGCTGCTCCAAAGAAAAGAGTAAAGGCTCAGATCAGCAAATGTATTTTATTGTACATTTACAAAACAACAAGAGTACAAAAAAGTCAGTCCACAGACATTTTTTTGTTTGTTTTGGAAGGAGTATATGCAAATCCTATCTCACAACTGCAGCAAACAGTCCCTCAGACGAACAAGGGGAGGGGGCAAGAGAGGAGTGAGAGGGGTTACAATCAAACTTTTATAAAGCCTGTCTGTCTGCTGGCACACCGGAACACGCTGCTGCAGAGAAACCTAAAGGAAACATAGAAAAGTATGACATTCGTAGCGGACTACATGGGTGCAGGGGATCCCGGTGGGGAGGCGTTCCTTCCGGGAGCGAGAACCCGCTCGTTTTGGCTTTTCCGACCGCCCCTCTCAACCAGCAAACACACTTTGTGCTTCATATTTTCTGTTGTTTTGCCATCACAACAAGAGAGTGCAACAGTAGTTAATGCTTTTCCAAAAAGTATACATTTTGACAAAAAAGTTGGCACATTCAAGAAGACATGAGCTTTTTTTAATAACAGACTTTTTTTTAAACTTTTTGTGTTTTTTTTATCCTCATAAATACAATATACGTCTCTTTCCCTGTATCCAGAGCCCACAAAAGAACAGTACAGACACAGGTATTTACAAATCAAGGGAGAGGAACTCGATAGCTCATAAATAATCAGTAATACCAAAAGCATGATGTAAAGTCCGTCGATCTTTCTTTCTTTCACAGCAATGACGCAGAGTCTGGTTTCCTGAAACCCCAAACTTTTCCTCTTGTCCAGCTTATTGTGTCCACAGTGGAAATATGGTGGATGATGGAGGCATCGAAGGTACTCTGACAGAGTCACTGGCCCTTTATCTCATTTCCTAGGAAGAGAGAAATATTTTAACATCAGTACAAATTCCAACTAATTAACGAACTGATTTTGATAAATGAAGGCAGATGTCGGCTCATGTTCTCATATACTAAAGTCTTTGCATCTGGGAACTGAATGCTTTGCTCAAGTGCACATGGATAGTAGTCGCTGAAGGACAGGAAATGATATTTAATCCCTTTCTCTTCTAACATTTTCACAGCCCCTTCTGGGATTGAAATCACTGACTGTCTGATCCTAAGCCTACTTTTCCAGCAGTCTGTCCACCGGCTTAAGATTTTTACTGTATTCAGACAAAATGAGAGAGACTGAAACCAATAAGCTGGGAGCAGACTGGAATAGAGGACTCATTCTGGCCATGGTTTGGTATCTGTCAGTTTTGTCAAGAACGGGTAAAGACTGCCCTGTAGTCAGTGGTAAGGACTTCAGTCTGTTTCCTCTCAGTCTGGACCACATTTCCCAATAATGATTGATCCTGTACATTTTTACATGTGTTTCCCAAAGCTGCACTTAAGAGCAAGTGCACGCTGTTAAAAGCTTCTCACCATCGGCTTCTCCAGATGCAGAAACACTCTGAAGTAATGTGTGTGGTGTGTTTCGGTATCAAATATATATGAATCACAAATTGTGAATGTTGCAAGCCACACAAAGGAATGTTTTATACTTGGAATATGAAAACCAAGTTTAATGTGCAGTAAACAGTCTACATTTTCAGCTCACTGCCTTTTATAATTCATGTTCCTGGGTGGAAGTAAGTTTAAGAAAGTAAACTTTCAGTGATTTAACTGCTGCTACAGTACACACAGACTTTGCTATAGCACGTATTAAACCTAAAATACAGCTGTGGAAGTTGGTACATTTAATGAATATACATGTCCTCTATTGTGAATGTCATTCTGTCATAATTTCCGTTCTAGTCCTACTATGTGTCAAACAACATTAGCACCATAAAGAAAGAGCTAAGAGAACAGAGAACAGAACATCAGGAAAGTGTCATTTCAGCCAGAACAGATAAATATATTTGGCGAGAAGAGGGAGAGGAGGACAATGAGGACAGAAACTGGAAGATCTGCACAAATCAAATGTTAAATTTTTTTTGTTTTTGTGTGTTAGTTTGATTTTCTTTAATTTTCTTATTTTAATATAAACATCGTCGCTCATTTTACATCCAACGTCACTTAACAGAGAGGATCAGTGTTAGAAGTGATAGAATTAAGTATAGACTTAAAGATGAACAAAAACAATAAAAACTGCAACGTTTTTGGCTCCTCCTGCAGATCGCGGAGCCTCTAAAGACGCTCTTCGCTCTCTATGAGTTGATAGGAGGTACTCGATAATCTACAGTTTCTAGAGTAGGAGCGTTTTGGGAAACAAGGCTGTGGTCAGAAGCATCATTACTTTGAACACATCTGATTTTTAGAACTGAATCAGAGGTCTGCAACAGAGGCTGACATTTTTTCGGGAACCCTGTGGGTCACCGGATTCCTGTGGGATTCCTGCAGGATGGGAGTCAATTTCACTATTCATCACGACCGGGACGGGACACGGGAAAGACAACGGGAGTGGGCGGGACGGGAATCATAATAACAATAGGTCAGTTTTTTCATGCTATTTTGAAACTATTTTGTCTTTTTTAATTCTTTTTTATTCTCTCCTGTCTGCTCTGGTGGCTGGTCGCTGGTTGGTTGCAGCCACATAACACGGGAACGGGATGAGACGGACAGGACTAATAAGCTAAGCTAGTAAAATGAAAGAAAGCACAAAAAGTGTGGAAAGAAAAATGGTTTATCATGTGGTTGTATTGAAATCCCCCNNCCCCCCCCCCCCCCCCCCCCCCGTGTTACCCAGAGCCTATGTAATGCCTCTGTACAGATGTCTATTGTGTCCTCAGCCTCAGAGCTTATGTAACGGACCCCCCCCACCCCCCTTCCTAGACTGACCGCCTGGGTCAAAGGGCAAAGATGGCAGTCAGCAACACCATGGGAAGAGGGGGTAACCTAACCCAGGCTTCCTGTGTGTGCGAAGGAAGTCGCGCTTTCATGTCAAAGGTGTGAAAAGGCCAGTATGGGTCAGTTAGGGGGGGTTGAGGTGTTCCTTACTGCTCCACAGGGGGGTGACCTGAGAGACACAAGATACAAGGAAGATGTGTGCGTATGCGTTGACAGCAAGTGAAAGGAGCAATTGTGCATGTGTGTGTCACTTTTACAAGTTGCTTTGCTACATTCCCATGTCAGATGTGTGTTGGGGTCAGCGTGGACTGACCCGGGACAGGGCCATCCTTTCTCTGTTCTCCATACACAGGCAGCTTTATTGTGACGCCTCAGGTTACAGCACTAAACTTAACAACTACAGCACTAAAAGAAAGCATCAAAGCTGCTACACTGTCTCGTTCTCATAAATCCATGCTTGTGTTGGCTGACTTAATTCAATGTCATTTCCTCTCAAAGTCACTTCTAATGGTTTACTTTACTTTTTTTTTTACTTTTTAACGTAGCTCTATCAATTAAACTTTGGAGGGTCATTTTGCCTAGAGGTAAACGAAAAGCAGTGGTAGCAAGTAACAAAGTACATTTACTAAAGTACTGATTTAAGGTACTTTTACTTTACTTTTATTACTACATTTATTTGGCAGCTGAAGTTACTAGTAACTTTACAAATTCACATTCTATATTCAAAACATATATAGAAAGTATTGAACATTGAAAGTTCTATATGATGCATTAAACCAACAGTATATAAACACTCAGTTATTTTATTGTTGACGCTGAGCAACTTAGGGTTCAGTGTCTTGCTCAAGGACACTTAGTGATTCTGACTTTACACAACTTCCTGTGTTTTCTATCAGCTACTACCTCTGTCTTCCTACAGTAATGTTGGGGGACATGTCAAACACTGTTTGTAAGTGTTGCCTTGCTTGCATGAAGTCCCCGCAGAGCTTTCCATTCGGCTTGTTCTGGCTCGTCGCGAGGGAGCCTGCAGGGGGTGCATTTAAAGGAGCGCTCCCACAGTGAAGTGTGGCCTCAGAAGTGCACTCCAGAGAGAGCAGTGAGTGTGCACACTTAACATTGTTTCTAACTGTAAAGTCTATCCTGAGTATACAGTAATGGCAGATTTGAATGTATGAGCCTGAGAGCATGTTGGTGTGTGTGTGGGCAACAAGAGAATGTAGAAGCTCTTTTCATGCGTCTGCACGTATGCGATTATGTGTGTTTTATGGAGCACAAGTAATGATATGTAGATAAAACTAAACCACATCAATCTCACCATGGCAGGAATAGGTCTCTGTTCCCATGCTCATAAATATCTAAAAGCATCAATTATTAAAACCATTTGAGGTGAAAAGAGACATTTTTTTCTTGCATAAAACCGCACTGTAATTATAAGATCATTGGCGTTGCTGTATCCTACCTCGTGTTTCCTGGCCGAGTTGGGCCCTCGGGAGCCCGTGGAGCCTCTGGATGAGGAGCTTCCTGTGGTCGAGCAGTTACCGGACATCTGACTCCTGGAAAGGTAAGCGGCCTTACTGCTGTACGCCATCATCTCCTCATCTGAAGAGGCAAGGACGAAGGAAACAAGATGGGGTTAACAGTGAGGGTCTTCAGTCTGTTGTTTAAAAGGCAGCACAGTGTCTCAGTGGGAAAATAAAGGTTAATTTAGACAGCGATATATCTGCTGGAGAAAAGATTTAAAGCTGATCTAGGTGAAATTCTTCTATGCTAAAACACCCCTATAAATTCTTCTAGTTGTCCATATTTAATTCTGCCATTGGGTATGGTCATTAGCTGCAACTCTACATGGAAGGAAGTGAATGAAAACAAGGCCAACATTTTTAAAAAGCTATGATTTTTTAGCTTGGGAACCAAATCGTTTATCTAATATGAGTTGGGTTTTGACTATACAGAGGAGCGCTGCTGAGGCATTTTTGTAAACAACCAAGATGGCTGCCGCTGATGTGAAAGGTTCGGTATATTTTCTCTAAAAGAAGAACAAACAACTGCACTTAAAACGTTTTGTTGATAGGAAAGATGTGTTTGCCGTACTTCTGACAGGATTCGCTTAGCACTATGTCACACGTCTCGTTGCTCTGATTGGTTGTAGGTTTATCCAGAGGCGTTTTGGTCTGCACTCATTGATAATGTCCTTGGAAATCGAAATTGAACTCAGAGGATCCAGACTAATTTGCATTTGAGAATTGGTTTGGCGATGTCAGGCTAGTGATTTTCTATATAGGGAGGCATCATGTTGCAGGATTCTGGATTTTCTAGACCATGCCTTGTGTTTTCATTTATGGCCACCAGCTTGTGACATGTATGCCTGCTCTGCTACAGCTGCGTGTTTTTTCAAGTCATTCATAAAGAATGATCTGGCAACCAGTCACGGACACAAGTGTTTGTGTTCCAGTCTGTCCCATTTCACTCTCCTGTGTAACTCTGTAGGAGAAAACACTGCAGTGCAGTAGTAGGGCATGATACAGCATGAACGTGGAGTGTGGTTACAACAGTGTACAAATGTTACTCTACTTCAGTGAAATATACGCTGAAAAGTGTTGTCTTTTCATCCCATTTCTCATTTCTGCAAGGAGTGAAATATTTCAGGAGAAACAAACTCTGATTCTACACTTACTGTCAGTGTGTCGTTGTCCTGAGCCTTTCCGCTGGTGGCTACTGCTGCTGTATTCGCTCTTCTCCAGGGAGGACAGAGCGCCGTTAGCCACATTGCTGGCCTCCATGCACCCCTGGGGGACCTGCAACCTGTTCTCCTCTGGGGGTGGCTCTGGAGGTGGGGGCAGGTCTAAACAGAAAGATGTGGAGGGAAAAGCACGCATGAAGAATGTCTGAGTTTAGAATATATGGAACATCATTTTTGCTGCCTTTTTCAGTTGATGCATTTAAGCTCATTATAGTATCAGGTTTCTGCTACATAACAGCTTTATAATGCTTAAAAAAATAATTTTGTTTTTGTTGTCTGTTTTCCTGTGCATAATTGAGAGAACCCGAGATGATAGTTAAACTGTTGTTTTTCCTTTAGAAAACAGGGATACATTTAAATGAGCACTGACTTTCTGCTTGTTAAAATGAGGGTTGTGATTGTGTGATTCACATGTGCTGTTTAAGTGGTTTCAAGGTTACTGGATGATTCACAATGCAGTGCAACTTTAGATTATTATCATTTCCAATCTGTTTGTGAGATGATTATCTGAGTGAGATGAGTCTGTAAACTAAGATTACAAGTCAAATGCATGTATATAATCAGGAGCACTAGCTACACGTCTCCCCTTTGCACCACAGTTGTAGATATTCAATCATAGATGGTGTTGCAGAATATCTGTGTGTACGTGCAGAATTATTATGGGATGTATTTATTTACTCACCGACAAAGAGCAATGAATAGTAACAGAAAACAACTGTGGACATAAGTTTCTCTTTTGCAGCAGAGCTGCATGTTCAGCTGCTGAGAACATTTGATGTCCTACGACAAAGTCATTGTCATGCAAAATAAAGTGAACTGTTCCCTGTATGTTCAATAACACATACACTTCTAACACCTCAATTTGAGAAAATGTCAGTGATCAAAAACAGAAATGTAGACGTTATCTTTCCCCTATCCACGAAGTGAACTTATTTGAATGAAATGCACTCACCTCCTTGTATATCTCTCCTGTATGCTGAACTCTTAGACACCTTTTTTTTCACTCGTGATTTCTGGTTGGGAGGAGTGCATGTATCTGCTGGGGATGAGCGACTGTGCACTGTATGAGGGAAGGGAAAAACACAACAATCAGAAAGTGTTTTTTTTTTCTCCATAATGAACAGACATGGAACATGCACGCGGCGCTGCCAGCAACTTTACCGGGTGTAGTTGCGCTGACGCTGTCTTCGCTCAGAGCTGGCCCCTGGCTGTGGAGGCAGCGATGGGCAGGACTTTGGCACTGCAGCGTGCCAACCTCTGATGAGCCGTGATGCTGTTGGCCGGAGAGGTTGGGGTTGGACTGGGTGAGCGACGGGCTCGGCGCCTGGAGAACTGGCACTGGACCGCAGGGTAACCTTCTGCTATGGGAAGTAAGGGCAACATGTTACTGGAGAGAACAAATCAGAGCAATTGGAAGCGAAATCTTTGGTTCAGAGTGAGGTTTACAAAAAAAGTATGAATTGTGTGTATGTTTAGTTGCTGTCGTCTCCTGTTATGATTTTATCCGCTTCATTGTTATTTAAATTGATAATTCAACATCTGGCAAAGGGATTAGCCATTTGGCTAACAATGGCACATGTGGATCAATGTGCACTGTCACTGTAAAAGTAAAACAAAATAAATTACATTCAATTTTCCTGAAAAAAATACAGTGGTTGATGTATGAAAATGTAGAGATATCATGTCAAAATACATTATTAAGATGAGCATATGTATCTTTAAAGTTAGTATTTAAAGTTAGCTAACATTAGCTACCTTAAGCTACTGGTCATACCAGACTAAGTAAGGCTGTAGCAGCAAAACCCCTGAGTGTGTTACCTACTGTTATAGGGGAATGTTGACAGATTGATCTGAACTAAATAACAATAACTTTATCTATTCATTACATCATAATAACCATTGCACTGAAGCATTAACCAAAAAAAGCATCCTTCTGTAAACTAAGCAGTAAACAGTGGACAGTAAAATCTCTGGGGAAAAACACGAGGATTAAAAATGAAATAACCTTCCTTCCACAAAGTGGAGTGGAGGTTTGCATTCAGAAAAGCAGAAGCAATGTGTTTGTTCATGTAAAGAACTCAAGGTCATGAGTTACTATAGACATATAGAGTGGATTCAAAGATGAACACAGCCATTAGCTACCGGTCAATGCCGAGGCCCGTTCACATACCGTGACAGCTGCTGGCCGTCTAGTTGGTTGAGGCGCGGGAGGTCATGGGGGGCTCGGGTCTCCTCGTGAGGCGACGGGGTGAGCGTGGCGGTCGATTGGTGACTGTAGGAGGTGGCTGGGGAGGAGGCGTTGTTCCTCTGCGGGGGACAGGGTCCGTTCTCGCAACCTTCCATCAGGTAGGTCCTCTCTGGGAGGGGAGGACACCACTCCTCATCCGAGCTACACGAAACACAGAAGAGTGTTACAGATACAGTGTCAGAGATGTAGCTGGATCTTCTCTTTATGTGTTCTTAAAAGATAGTGTTAAAGGGCAGCGTGTTGTCTCACTGGTGCCTTCAATTCCAGCTAGCTATGAGGCTACTTAAAGATTAATGCTGTTTTTTCAGGCTCGACTCAAGTTAGAGTGCCTTGCCGTTGGCAAAACTGCAGGAGGCTAAGCTTCCATTTGGGTGGGATTGCTGCTACGAGCGTGATACTGACTGATAGTTTGCTCTGAGGCTGCGGAGAGTGACTGGTAAGGGGGAACACAGCTAATTGTGTTTTAAGGGTTGGGAAAACAGTTAAATCACTAAAGCGATTGACCACGGCCAAGGTAATTGAGTTGTTAAAGCCAGAGGCATAAGATCCACGTTGGGTTCGATACTTAATGTGCCTGTTAGAGGTGACGGTAAGTCTAAATGATGATGATGTAGCGGTATAATACTAATTTATCGAGATGAGTGTGAAAGAGATGGGAGATGACTCACCCTATGTCCATGTCCTCGTGCTCTGGGGGCTGGCTGTCCTGCTCACACTGGTCCAGCTCTCCAACGGGGGGAGGTGGGGGCAACGCCTCCATCCAGGTCAGAGACGGGGTCTTGACAGCCTTGCCCATCGCCTTCTGCTTGGGCTTACCTATAAAACCGAGAGAGAGAGAAGCACAGTGATTCACCTGAAGAAGATGCTTTGTCACATTGAGCTGATTCATCATGAGCATAGTTTGACATGCAGCAGGCCCTTGGCTGAAAGACATGGATACGGGTATGAGGGTACGGCAAAATGGGGCAGCAAAATTAGATTTTTAAAATAACTATTTTCATTCGAGCCTTCGAGAAAGCTCCTTTTTCCTGTGTGCAGCACTGATGCAAAGTCAAGTTAATGTATTTATAGAACACATTTAAAATGTAATGTAGAGAGGTTACAAATACAACCAGACAAATACATAAATAAATTACATTGCCCATTAATCTCAGTATTTTCTTGATTCATCAATTCTTTGGTCTATAAAATGTTGGAAAATAGTAGAAAATGCACAAGGCGACATCTTCAAATTCCTTGTTTATCCAGCCAACAATCTGAACCTTACATTTTTCATAAAAGGTTAATATCACATACAACAAAATAAAGCAGGAAGTCCTCACAACTGATAAGCTGGAACTGAGCAATTATTGGTATTTTAAAATGACTTGATTATCAAAATAATAGCAGAGAAAGGTTTTATCCCTCGACTGATCAGTTAACTGACTAATCATTTCAGCTCTAATGAAAATAAATAATTATAGATAAATGTGAAAATATTATAGAAAACCACTGAATAATAAAAACAACATTTGAGAAATCGAGTAGTCATGATAACATTTAAAAAGCTAAAAGCTAAAGAAAAAAAGAGGTCTTTGATATCATTCTCATAGTCTGGAGGGGCTGAGGAAACTGGAGATCCAAACTGGTGTTCGACAATGTATTGCTTTTAAAAAGAAGCACTGCATGCTGAGAACTAAACACGTGTTGACCTGGTTCTGTAGGAAAGCTGCAACAACACGATCTATCTATACTGAAAAGGCCATGTCCCTGGAGCCCTCCTCACCATTGCAGCGGTCCGGCTGGGCGTACTGAGCTCCGGAGGTCCCCGGCTGGGTGATCCAGTGGCCGTTGTCCTGTTGCTCGCCGCTGTGGGCCGGCGCCTGCGTCTGGTTGGTGAAAGGCATGATGGAGGTGGAGGCGTAGGGGGTGGTGGAGGTGTGCTGGGCGTAGGTGAAGCTGTGCAGGTCCTCGCTGGTGGCGTCGATGGTGCTGTAAATGGGACCTTCAGTGGAGCCACCCATGCTGTACTTCTCCGTCTGATTCAGGTAGTTGGAGATACCGGCTTCTACACAGGGATTGAGCTCATATTTAGCACAGTTTTCTTGATTTGTTAGGAGGACTAGCTCTGTTTTGTCATATTGAAAGGCATTAGTTATCGCCGTGCTCAATAGCTGCGTTTACATGGAATGTCCAATAATAATAGTCCAATCAGAATAAAAATGATTCATGTAACCACCTCAATCTGGAGAGACTGGCCCGATCCGGCCCAATCAGGCCCAATCAGAAGGAGTTTTCAAAAAGTTCTATTCTGATTTAAAAGCTTCGGGCATGTAAACTCACATCTTATCGGATCACTGTATTTAGTGTCCATGTAAACAGTTAAGCTGGAGTCTCTAATCAGAATGATTTCAACCCGGTTGAAGAAATACTGTCCATGTAACCGCAGCTATAGACGCTTCAACTTAATAAGAAAATCTGCCACAACAGCTATAACATAAGCACAAGAATATAAAAACAAATATTCATATACTGTATGTACCAAACTATTGTGCTTAAGCAGCATCCTACCATTGTAGTATCTCTCAGCTGTGTCGTGATTGGCGGTGCAGCAGTTGACGGCCTCTTTACCACTGTGGACCAGGTTGGTGGTGGGCCAAGAGTCTGCCAGCCATGGGTAGTTGCCCATGTTGCCTCCCAGCACGCTGGGCCTACAGAGACATTCTGGCATTAATTTAAGACACGGAGGGACACAGTACAATAGCATCGACTGTCCAGATGGGAAAAACAAAACAAAAACAGCATCATGGACAGACAATGAGGAACATTTACAATTATCAGTCCTGTCTATTGATGACTGTTTTAAAAAATGTAAAAAAGTGAAGACAGAATACAGATAGCAGAATATAAACGTAGAATATAAGTTAATTACCTTCCATTGAGTCCTGATCCCTCTCCATGAGGGAAACCAACTGCAGAAGACAGACAGAAAGAGAGAGGGATAAGGAGGGGTAAACTTTTCACGGCCTACTAGGCAACGATGCTTATGTTATCCAAGATCAGCTGTTGTCATTTCCACACAAATGTTTTCAGTACTCCTCACTGGAAGAGTCCATGAGGTTTGATCTACCCACTGTGTACCAATACTGTACGTTACAGTAGCGTCAGAAGAGTTAGCAGAGATGCATCTATGTTTTTCTGAATGGCGACTCTCATAGTCGAGTAAAAGATCTCTAAAAGCAAGCCTTGCTGCAGTAAACTACAATAGGACCTTATGTACAGTATGTAGTCACAAAAAGAAATATACAGGGTATTTTTCCTTATTTTATTAAGTAAATCCTACTTTCTCCCAAATGTATTTAATATGAATTGCCTTGGGCTACAATCTGAATGCCACGACTTCTGTCATAAGTGCGAAGAACTTCAGGTCAGTGACAATTCATCATTTCACATCTTAATCATTCGTCCTGACCTGCTGGTGTGTAGGCGAAGGAGGCCGTGTAGTGGCTCAGTTCCTTCCTCTTCTTGCGTCGGCAGTAGATCCAGACGCTGAAGCCCATGAGGATGACCCAGCAGGCTCCGCCGATGCCCGCGATGAACGCCGGCTGCTTGACCACATCGGTGATCTGCTCGGCCAGACTCACGCTGCCCTCGTCGCCGCTGTCACTGGTGCCACCGCCGCCTCCGCCGCCTGGCATGGAGGGCTGTTCAGCTGGCAGCTCTGGGGGAGCAAAATGGGAGGGAGGGAGGCAAAATAAGATTACAAGGAAGAACTTTTCACCATTTTCTTGGTCTGTTGTTTTATCCATCCAGTGTATTTCATATTGTATAGCTTTAATGTTTTTACAGCCAAACAGAGCAATCAATAAAAACCTAACCATGTATATACAGTAAGAGTATTATAATACTGAGCCTACAGTACTTAGCATTTGGCTCAAAGCACTGCTGTGCCTAACGTCAGCATGGCAACATTTGCTAATTAGCACTAAACACAAAGCAAAGCTGAGGTTGATGGGAATGTCATTAGTTTTGCAGCTATTTGTTCATAAACAAAAATACAAATAAAAATTTTGATTTGATGATGGTGCTAGATGAAAAGTCATCATCAGGATTCATCCTTTGGGCAATGTGAATGTGTGTACCAGATTTCACGGCAATCCGTCGAATAGTTGTTGAGAAACTTTGCTCTTAGTTTTGCTCTTCTTAAGAAGTGTCAACCTCATGGTGGCGCTAGAGGAAAAGTCGGAGGATCACTAGAGTCAGCAGGATTCATCCTCTGGTAACCGTGAATGTGTGTACACAATTTCATGCCAATCCATCTGTTGTTATTGAGATATTTCAGTCTGGACCACAGCAGTGGACTGACTGATAGACCGACAATGCCAATTGTCAACACTGCTAGCATGGCTAAAAATATAGAAATAAATAAATAAATATGCTGACATTGTTTTAAAATGAACTAGTTTGCCCCTTCTAACTTCTAAAGAAAAATGTTGGACTCACTGAAGAGAACAGACACCGGCTGACTGCGAGTGCCGATGCCGGCGCTGGTCACCGCCGCCACCTCCACGTGGTAGAGCACGCCGGGTATCAGGCCTTTCAACACCGTGGACAGCGTGTTTCCATCCACCGTCCTGTTGATGTAGTAGCGTGTCTGGTTGTCGCCGCCGCCGCTGCCCACACACCAAACCTTGTTGGGATACATAGACATGGCACTGAATTTCTTATGCAGCTCATTTCAGTCTCTGGTGGGGTTTTGTGACACTTTTTTGATACTTGTCTATACTCCTCAGAGTGTATTGGCATTTGAATTCACTGATGAAATAGTTAACTGTGGGCTGCAATATTTGATCTGTTCAGAATGACATCAAAGCACAGGCAGATATTCCCTGTGTTAAATGTACAGTAGTCATTGGACTTGACCACTAAGCAGTGTGCTGTATGTTTGAAGTCTTAAAAACACAGCCTCATGATTTTTCCTTTTCTGTTGTCAAGGATATATCTCTGTATGTACAATGAAGGAACAAAATATTAGGGTCGTCTCCTGGAGATTGAATTGCAGCCTCTTTTGCGCTGTCCACAATCATCCAATAACCCAGCTTCCTTTAATCTACATCTTTTTTTGTGATTAGTATAAATCAAATTAAGGAAATTTCATAATTCTTAGTTTGTGTGAAAGGAAGCTCCTTGTGTGCCATGAGTGCTGTATTGTGTTTTCTCTGTGTTAAGTGTTTTCCAGCAACTTTGTGCTGTGTGTTTAGTGCTCGTTGCCTTCAGATAAAACATAGTAACTCTGTGACTCCACTCGGCTGACGTATGTGTACCCTGTACTCCTGGATGATGCCATTCTGCATTTCGCTGGGCGGAGGCTCCCAGGAGACGCTGATGCTGGAGCTGTTGCTTAGCTTCACCGTTGCCACTGTGACAGCTCTGGGCGGGGCACTGGGAACTGTGAGAGGTGGGGGACAGCATTCATGTCATTTCATCCACATACTTACAGTGAGGATAAATGAATGGAATCATTATTAATTATTAAGTGAGTGCAAAACATTTCAACTGCAAAAACGGCAATAAAAGAGAGGACATAAAACACAAGTTAAGAAACATTAAAGTGAGCTGTAACAGGAGGGCAAACTCAGTTTTATTGTGTGCTTTAAAAAGTTAATGATGTTTTTTGCCGGGCTGAGCTACTCAGGCAGGTTGATCCGAAGTCTAGAAGTGCTGATGGCAAAAAAAAAAAAAACGCCTGCCCCCCTGTTTTTAATCTAGAGTTTGGACTAATATAAACCTTGTGAGAACCTCAGGCTGCTAAACTCGCAGCGTGTGGAGGCTGAATTTAATGAAAATAGGGATCAATATAAATGAACCCAACTTGCGGAGGATATAAAATTAACCCCAAAATGAGATAACATTATTGAGATTCATGTGGTGTCAGACAGGCCAATGAACAATCATTTTCAAGGCCCTGCAATGTCAAAGAAAACCTATCCTAGTTTATTAATAGAGGTTTTCTGGTACAGACATGTTTCAGGGTTTATTACCTTCTTCTGGGGTTCGGACCAGTAACGTTCGGCTGTCCTTGCCCTGGAATTCATCGAAATAGGGACGGATTTTTATCTCATACTCAGTTCCCTTGAGCAGGTTGGTGAGGACGGTGCTGCGTTCAGAGGGGGAGTTGATCTCCTGGAGGATCCAGGTTCCCCCGCTGGGTCGGTAGAAGAGACGGTAGCCCTGGACGTACTGAGACTGACGGTCAACCTTGATGAATTGAGAGTGACATGAGGGGAAATTAGAAAAAGAGAGAGAGGAGAGATAGCGATAATGCGAAATAGTACGTTTCTCTATTCTCTAAACCCCCGAACCCTTAAATGCTCCTTCCCTTAGTAAAACAAAGAGCCACTCACAGCCCAGGATACTCGGATGGAAGCTGTTGTTAGCGTGACGGGCTCTTGCAGTTGGACGGCCACCTCTCCCAGCTCCCTCTGCACCTGCCTGTGGTCCACTCCCTGACCCGTAGGACTCACATCTGAGGGAAACACACATAGCCTTCTCCTTAGAGTGCTGCTGCTAATGCATTAGCACAAACTACTGCAGTGTTTTTCAAGATTCTACACAAGTCATGTTTTATTTGGTGTGTGAGAGGTGCGGGCTGACCTTGCGTTCTGACAGGCTCAGAGATGGGGCTCGGGTCGCTCAGCCCGTAGGCGTTGACAGCTCGGACTATGAACAGGTAGATGGTGTTGGGGAGAAGGCCGGTGATTGTGTGTGTTTCCATCTTGACCATGTCAGCTACAGTCTGCCATGTGCTGCCTGCTGATTGGCTGTGAAAAGAGAAGAAAAAGTGTTCAGTGTCTGATGACAATATGACATTTTCAGACCAAATCTGATCCCTAAGACTAACGTGTCATCAGCACAACTGGCGCTCGCTGTTACATTGTAACCTCCTGCACATCAAAATGTTTCCTGAGACAAAATCTATGCACATGACATGTACTGTATGTCATGTGCAATTGGTACAATGGTAACAATTCATTGGAGAGGTGAAGAATCAAACACATTTGCTTCTTTCTGTCACAGTGGAAAGACAACCGCTGTGGAGAAAGCCTACCTTCCTATATCTATCCTCGACTTAAGTAAAGGTACCACACTGTAAAAATCCTCCATTACAAGAAGTCCTACAATCAAGATGTTACTTAGTGAAAGTATGTAAGTATAATTGGGGAAATGTACTAAGAGTAAAAGTACTCAATGCAGAAATGACTCCTGTGACTGTATACTGTATACTAGTATATATTATATCATTAGGTTATCATTACTCATGCATTACTGTGTAAGCAGCATTTTACTGTTGTAGTGAATGAAGTTGAGCTATTTTTTTATTATTATTATAAGGATGCAACTAATGATTATTATGCAACTCAACTCATTATGGATTCATCTGTTGATTATTATAATTTCTCAAATTATCGATCAATTGTTTGGTTTGTAAACTTTAGGAAGTGAGAAATGGCCACAGAGACACCCAGTGTAGTATTAAGTGGTACAAAAAGAAAATACAGTACTTGAATAAATGCACTTAGTTACAACCACTGAAAGACCGCATACAAAAGACTGCGAGTGTCTGCTTTGCAATGCTGATTTGATGTGCAGCTACACAATTAAAGAACGCACGAGAAGCTCTCCAGGCAATAGCAGGATCTATTTTTGGCTTCCTCTAATATTACTTATCTGGTAAACAATAGCAGATGTGAGCAAAGTCACTCGGTTCAGAGAAGTTTGAGCTCACTAGAAGATCTCCTGCAAATGATACAATTTGCTGATGAATAATGCAACAAGGCTTGTAAGAAGGCACAGCTGCCAACAAGAAATGAGGGCATGTTCTTAGCCTTGTGGCACTCCCCCAGATGCATTATCTCGCCACCGCTCAACCCCGGTCCCCCTTCCTCCCGTCTCTCCCTTTTTCTCTGCAAATTTCCTGTCACCTTGGCGGAGCAGCAGTCACAAAGGCCTCCCCAACCATTTGTTTGACACTTTTAGATTTTCCCCAAGGGTACTGGGTTTGTGGTGAAGTAGCTTCAGTGCTGAACCGCACAATTAGACCAAAGAGGAAAACGACTCATGAATACTCATCTCTTGTGTGTGTGAGAGTGTGTGTGTGTGTGTGCAGGCCGCCCTGCCCTGGCGCTAGATTCAAGGTAACTTTGTGCAAGAGATGCTCAGAGGGAGTTCACACACTCACACACAAGGCTGTGGCCCCAATAAAACAAGAACATGAATGCAGTCTCACCAGGAGAATGGAAAGTCTAATGTCCTTCGTACATTACACTATTACACATTGCATATGTACACACACACACACACACACACACACACACACACACACACACACACACACACACACACACATACACAAGCCCAACCCTCGCTCTTCCCTGTGCTCCTACAAACAAACCTTAGCACCTCAGGCAAGGAAATGTTATTGCAAACATCCCACGGGTACCCTCCAGCTGCTTTATAAAGAATCAGTTTGCGTTACTCGGAAACGCTCTGCCGCTGCCATGGGCCACGGTTGACGTCTGGATCTGATTAAGCTCTGCCGGTGTTCCCCTCTTTATCGAATTGGAAGGACACATTTACCCATAACGCTGCCTATCTTCATCTGGAGGCCTCCTTCCATCCGTCGAGCCACCCATCCTGCTCAGCTAAATCTACTTTTCCCCCTAATTAATCCAAGGTAGACTTCCTCTCGGGTGGCAGTACCTGAAGGTTTCTGCTGAGGTGCATTCAGGTTCATGAGAGTCTAGATTATCCATGGAGAGTCCTTTCACATGTTTGAGCACAAGCAAAGTTCTTTGACATGTTTGGACTCGATATGTCATCCATTCAAAAGTTATTACCTGACCAAACTGGTCTGTAAAACCTGTCATGAAATGCTACATTCCTTGTACATGTTATTTGTTGAATTGTTCTGTTTTTTTTTTTTTTTTTGAGAACTGAGTCTTATTTTCAAGGACTAATAATGACAAATAAACTGTGAATGAATTTCATTAGTTTGGGCTTCAGTGAAAGTGTTTTAGTGTTCCAAAATGACAAGGTTTCCTTTTCTGACAAGACTAATACTTTGCATTCAAATTGTCAATTCTTTAGATATTCAGTACAAGAAGAATACAGCCTTGACTGCTAAATAAAGTGGAATTATATGTGACAAGATTATTTGTTGAAAAAGCATACAGCAGTGAAGGGTCCCTGACTAAAAAAATCGAATTTGTCCTCAATGGCCGTGAAGAAAAAGTGTGTGTTCATTCGTGTTTTTGCACCTGCCTTTGATGTAGCTCAGATTTTTGCGAAACACACCTGAAGGCCTCGATGATATAGGAGGTGACAGCCGCTCCTCCCTCGTGGGCGTTGGGTTGCCAGGTCAGAGAGACGCTGTTCTTGGACACATCCGTGACTATGGGTTTGTGCGGCGGACCGGGCAACTGGAAGGGCTCTGTGGCCTGAGCTACTGATGGGTCTGCACTCTCTGGGTGGCGAGGGAGCGGAAGAGGAAGCAAAGATGGAGGCAGGGAGGAGGAGAGAGAGGAGGGAGCGGGGAGAGAAATAAAAGCAGGGAGGGAGAGGACGAGGGTGCACATTTGATTAAACTGCAGCATCCGCCTTCAGCATTACCGTTTCATAATGTCCTCTGTGTAATCCCACTAATGTTGACTGAACATCGCCGTCGCTGCAGGCAGAGTTCCTCACTTCTAACAGACTTCACAACTTTGCTTTTCATGACAACTATTAGATCTTAACTAACCATTACAACGCTAATAGTCAAATAACTAACTAAGGTGTCATCAGAGCAGCTTGTTAACTTGTTACTCCTTCATTTAATGTCACTAATGAAATCTCTACAGCTTGAAATATTTGATGTACTAATGCCTGATGGGTTGTGGAGAAAATAAAAAGGGCAGAACCTCACAAAGCAGCACTGTGATTCAATTGACAGTGTGCTTTGAGCTGCAGAGATAACGATACCTCACCATTACATCCTGAATGAGGGCATTAGCATGTTTAACCCTTATTCATCTATTTTATATTGCATTGCATTTAGATTTGCAGTCTGCCCAGTAACAGCCTCAGGACCAGCAGGGGTTAAGTGTTTTAATTAGACTCAGTTACTTGTTTCATTTGAGCAATAACATGGTCACATGGAACACTACCTTGTTACTTGGCCTTTTAAAAGAAAAATCACACATTAAGAATCAATTCTCAGTGTTTCTTATCTGCAGCCACACTTCAATCTATAACTGATAATTCCATTGCTGCTAATTAAAAAGTGTTAGTGTAAAAAGTAAAAGTGTTACACAGTGACTTTTCCAAAGTTACCCAAATGAATAATAGAGCAGAAATAGAAGAGTGATAATCAGAATTACTGTTTTTAGAAACATGCATAAAGGGTTTTCTTTGTGTTGTTATTCGTTGCCACTTCATAGAGCTGTCATTTGCATGCACTCGCAGAGACTTTTTACCTTTGACTGTGAGCACTCCACTCCAACTCGTCTCTCCACTGGAGCTGGAAGCCAGGCAGGTGTAAACCCCAGAGTCCGTTTCCTGGCAACAGTAAAATGCGTATCATTAGTTTAGTGTGTGTGTGTGTGTGAGAGACCGTGATACTATGTTAATGTACCCATTACCAGTGATTGAGACTAAATGTCATATCTCTCAAACCAGAATGTTTGTACTGAATACTGAGCAGGGGGGGCGAGGAGGGGGCCTTGGAACAGAGCAGAGAGCTGTTGCTCACACAAAGCCGACCAGGTGACTCTTTCAACTTTCACATCAAAGTACGATTGGCATTTTAGCATCCGTGTATAGCAGCGTAGAGACAGAGTGCAACGCCACATTCCACTAAACAAGTTGCATACTGTCAAAATGCTTTAGCTTATCTTAGAGTAATATAGTTAGCCTAAAACTGACTTTTGGATATTTGACTGAGCAGTGACTAAATGCTTGCTGCACCTGTGGACACACTGAGCGTCAGGACCCCACAGTGTTCCCATTCTTCCTGCTGATGCCTCACGTCTGGATCCACTTTTGTCTTCTTAAAGGTTCAGTTTTTGGGTTCGGCAGCTTCTATAAACTTAGTTCTGGGTTCTTTACCCTGTTGGTAGTGCGCCCCACCACACAGCAGCTTTTAGCCATGTTTCTGTTGTTTGCTAGCAGACCGAAGAGACAAGGAGGCACNGTCACACAATACAAAGTCAATGGAGAGAGATGAATTGTTTTACCCTGCGGACTTAATTGTGCTCTGTCTCTATTTGCGCCAATGTGTTTAAAAAGTACATCTGTCAACAGCCATCACCTTTTGTCTTTCTGTCGTTTTTGTATGGTTATAGCAACATGATGAGGTCATGGAAGACTCACTTCTGCAGGCACGGATGACATCATATGAGTATTGAGAAGATGGAAACTAAGCACGTATTGCTGACATTAGAAACAGAATTACTGATGCATAATGAGAAGTTATAACATAAAAGAGGAACATTATAGTCCTTAGACAGGTAACCTTTAGAGGCACATGGGGCCTTGTGGTAATGCAATGGGTTTCATTTGCATGGCTTGGATGTGAAGTGATTCTCTTGGGCATCAGTTATTGGTAATTGCATATGAATATTTGCATTCTAATTAAGCATACCATAACATATCTGCTTTAATTAACTGCTTCTACTTTGGACATTTTGTCAATTGTAGTTTTTGTAATAAATGATGCATTCTCAGTGGACCTATTTGAAGTCAAAGCTAAAGTCAAGCTGGTGGCTTTTATGTTCCTCGTCTGATTCCTACACGGCAGAGGAGGAGAGTTAAAGGAAGGATCAAAGGACAGAATTTTAATGACCAACAAGAGGTCTAGAAATTTCTGAGGCCCCAGTCTTTACACTCAACAGCTACTTAGCATTCTGGGCAGGCTATGAGCAGATGTAATTAAGGTGTGTGATAAATGTGCCTGTGTGTGTGTGTGTGTGCGCGCATATGTGAATGCTGGCTATTACATTTTTGGGAAGGCAAGCCAAAAGCTAGACGGGCTGTGAAATTGCTTACAACAGAGAGAGATGTTGGGGGTCTCTACACTGGGGAATCTCTCAATGTGACACCGAGGTGGTAACAACTCGCAGGAGCAGTGTCTGGGAACGTGTTTCTGTTGCTTTAGCTTGGTTGCTCCAGGTCATTCTTTTTGTCTTTCTTTGGTTTTTCTCTCTCTTTCATTGTCATTTTTGCAATGCAATGTCATCAAGGCGCTTTATTAGCCAATCAAATACGTGCAAACACTCATTCCTGGTAGATTACTTTGTAAAGTGAATGCCATATTTCTATTGTTTATCTCATGGACAACGCAACGGAAGATAAAATGACTGTCAAAATAAATAAACAGCTGGGCAGTGTTTGGTTTGTGACTACTACTATCCAATAAACAAAGCAGATTTCAAAATATTATAATAAAAAATCAGCTTTGCAAATGTTTTATGAAGAGGGAAACCAAATGTTTGGTGGGTCTGGACTACTAGTGGTGTTGTAGAGCAATGTTTCGAAGGGGGGTCCTTCGAAACATTGACCAGCTCTCTCAGAAGGGCGCAACAAATTTCTGCAAAGGGCAGCAGTGTATATCAACTACCGGTAAGTTTTAATGCACAATTAAATAATAATAATAATAATAATAATAATATAACATTATTTATATAGCACCTTCCATACAGGGGGTGTAGCTCAAAGTGCTTTACAATACAATACAGAAACAAGAGAAAAAATAAAAACAGGCAAATTAAAACAAATGCAGATCCTAAATAAGATAAATAAGTTTAGTGGATAGTTTAAAAAGGCTGATTAAAGGGAGCAGTGCACCAGTAAAACAGGCAGCAAAAAGACGACAAGAGATGTGAACAATGCAGGTTTCCAAACATTCACAAATATTTTATCAGGTTTGAAATGCATTCAGTTTGCATTCAAAGCAGTTTGCTAAGGTCTTAAAGACACACACAATGTTTTTTATTGAGAAATCAGCCAAGTTTGTTTACAATCTACACTCCACAGAGTAGACTAAAACTAGATAAACTAGACACTAGAGTGTCAGATACTTTGGCTCCATTTACAGTACATTGTGAAGGCAAAAGGACTGTTTGTACGCTCATTTTAACTGCACCTGTGAGGGCTGATAGCTCTCTTAATAGTTCTCCTGTTGCACTCTCGTGTGTGTGTGTGTGTGTGTGTGTGTGTGTGTGTGGTTGTACAGGTGTGTGTGGGAGTGTTATGGGGAATTTTAACTAGTTTTCCATCTGTTTTGCTGCAAGATGTTTCAGTCTTCCGTTGTTCAATTTACATGCAGACCCAATCCACCGCAAACACAATCAGCCTTCCCTTATTCACTTATTCTGCGAACACAGCCCACATTACTGCCATTGAAAACCTTATACATTATGCAGAGGATGTGCAAGGCAGAGCCTATCATGACTAATGCCTCGCTGAGCGGTCTGCACGTACTCTGCCATTCTCCTCTCCTGCATCTGGGCCAGCTCATCAGTAACGGTGACAGAGGAATTAATCAAGCCTAAGTGGCTTGTCAGAGTGTCCTGCAGGACACCGGACAGGTGACTCTCCATCCCACACAACATCCCAGGCTGCTCCTCCTCTCTTTCTATAGGCCCTGACCTTGAGTTGACCTCTGGGCCGGCTGATGGTGCGTCTGTCTGAGGGGCTAAAAAGCGGGTCCCCAGATGGTGGCGTTTGATCGGTGGATGGGGAATCGGCACGGAGGGTGGGTGGGGTAAACAGCCGGGACACCTGACCATTAATCAAGGCCGGCAGCTCTGGGTGCCGAGCGAAACAGATTGCTGAAAAATGGATGAGGCGAGAGGAAAAGAGGAAAACAGGGGGGAGGGAGGCAGGAGAGAGGAGCTCCAAACTCGGAATCGGAGAATATTTATTTATTTATTATGGTTTGATTACATCTTTTTCATTTGGGATATTTCTGCCCTCCACTTCCCAGAAATAATCTGCCAGTCAAACACAGTGAACTGCCAAGTTAGCATGGCTATCAACCGTCTGCACAATAGCGCACTGAACGTTGATAATGATGTCAGATCCTTATTTGGGAGGGTGCAGAAGGGAAATGTGATTACCGACTATAACACGTGTACACTGGGATTTAAAGTCAACACATGAACTCGATTTCCTCCTTTAACCTGATTACTCCAAGTAATCTGTTTCCTTTTGTCCATGTAGTCCTCCTCACTCCTCAGGCTTTTATTTGGGTTCCTCTGTTTCCCAAAAGTCCCTCTCCCTTCGTTTTTTTACCTTACCATACCCACACACACCCCCTACCCCACGCCCACATCAACCGTTTAGCAGAATGGCAGCACAAACCTCTCTTTAACCCCCCCCACCAGCAGCACGCACGCACGCACACACACTTCCCGTCTGTCCAGGACATCTTGGCATGGGTGAGGGACAGCAGCAGTGTGTGTCTGGCAGAGATCCCAGGGTAATGGCACCTCCTCATTGCCAGGGTACGAGGAACAAACAGACCATCTGTCCCCCTCCAGGGGCCCAGATGAAATCGACTCATTTATACTGATTATTTCAGGGTTAAATGTTTTTTATGAATGCTGATTTCATTTTTGTTTTACTATCATTGAGATTATGCTCAATGGTTTGTGTTAAATGTGTTTCTCTTTTGATTTGAACTTTGGAGTTAATTCATAGCAGAGCTCACATAAAGGCCTGTTCAGAGATTTTTAAAATGATGAATGTGATAGATTTTAAATCTAACATTTTAGGGAAAATGAAAGCTTTTTACTTAGTCTTATTTCATCATTTGTCATTCTGGACAATAGCCAGATTGATATTGGTATCATTAGATTAGATAATCAAATCAATATCTAAGAAATGAGTGTCTACATATAGTTTTTCAGTGGTGTTCACTTTTACTTGACAATGATGGTAACAGATGAAGTCTCCAACTACTCCTACGAATTTTCTTTTTTTTTAACTTGATTCTTATTTTCTTAGCTTTGGCACCAGTTGTAAACGGTCTGTAAACTGTGATGGATGTTAACAATAGACAGTTTGGGTTTTTCTCTTCCACAAAGTTTGGTTAACCTGGAGGTTTGTTTCTAATCTGCCTGACTGTCTGACTGCTCCTGTTTTTTGGACCCATTGGACTTCTTTTTAGCGATGTCGCCACGCTCCCAGATCTCAGCAATTCACTTAGTGTGTAAAATATGATAACTGAGACAATGGCCAAAACTACAAAAGTAAGATCCAAGTTGTGATTAACATTTCAAGACAAAAACACAAACATCTTTTTAGCCGTGCTAGCAGCATGGGTCTTGAGATGGTTGGATGATCCACCACTTTTGTCTAGACTGAAGTATCTCAACAGCTATTGGATGGATTGCTATTACATTTTGTACACACATTCATGGTGCCCAAATAATGCATTCTAATGACTGATGATCTCCTGAATTTTCACCTAGAACCACTGGCAGGTTGACATTTGTGGTTTTGAGTGAAATGTCTCGACTACTATTGGAAGGACTGACATGAAACTTAGTAGAAATAGTGTATGTTCCCCATTGGATGCACTGTAATCACCTTGGTGATCCCTTAAGTTTGGCTCTAGGGCAGGGGTGGGCAATTAATTTTAACAAGGGGCCACATGAGCAACCCGAGCTGTGTTGGAGGGCCGAATCAACAATAAGTTTTACTCAATTCTGCTCAATATTAATTTTCATATCCCGTTCCCATTGTAAAATGCAGTACATTATATATTTTATATTAGCTGCTACTGGTAATCAAAAGAATAAGGATATTCTCTTACAATAAATATATGAAATTGTGGAGTGGGTCAAATAGAAAAGATTTATTTTTAACATGTTAATCTTCACAAACCAATACTGAAACATAAAACATAACATAACAACATAACAAAACATTTAACATACTGCTTCACAGTATGTTAAAGACAAGCAATTAATAACTTAA
>LKNJ01003719.1:0-53935 GCA_002120245.1 Maccullochella peelii | reverse complement strand
CGATTTTGTGGGATATGACATAACTTGTCTTGACAGCCGCATCTCTGGGTGTGCAAAGTTTTGTAAAAATTCCTTGTTGGTTTTGCAGTTTAGCTAGCAAAGCATTCGACTCCCTTGCGCGCTCTTCATCAGACAAGTTCTTGTATTTCTCCTCGTGTTTGGTCACGTAGTGGCAATTCAAATTGTATTCCTTGAACACAGCGACCTGTGTACCACAAACTAAGCACACTGCTTTACCTTTGACTTCTGTAAATAAATAATTAGCAGTCATGTCTTGTTGAAAACGCGGCATTTGGCATCAACTTTTGTTTTTTTGGCATGAGCTGACATTTTGAGGGCTAGCTGGCCAGCATCACTTGTGTCTGTCACGCACGCAAGGCATGGATGTATAATACGCACGTGCGTCACGTAAATGAAAAAAAAACGGCACGGTTTTCAAAATAAAAGCAACACAATTGTATAGCATGAACGGCATAAATTATATTATATAATATTTTTTCATTCATGTTCTGATTGACCTCACCCTCACGCGGGCCGGACAGGGACGCCCAAAGGGCCGGATGTGGCCCGCGGGCCGTAAGATGCCCAGGTCTGCTCTAGGGCGATCATCAGGGAAAATTTTGAATGTGCCCAATACTTTGGTTTATAACCAAATACCTGCAAAACATTCCCATCAACCTCAGCTAGACTTAGTCCAAATTAGCCAGAGCCATGAATACAATTAGTTTGCTGCAAAGCAATAAAATCAAATACACCACCATCACTTAGGGCACTGTGGAGAATCTGATCAAATGGAACCAAAGTCTACGGAGAACTTCAACACAGTGTTTGACAGCTTTAAATGGCTTCCAAAGTATGAGCACTTCCAAGTTCGTGCTTTCAGCTGTCAAGTCACCCCCTTTTATTCCCACATGACATGAATGCAGCATAAAATGTACTTTAGGCTTCTGATTCTGGAATATTTCTCCTTCTATCTCCTCCTCTCACTCAGCCTCCTGCTCCTCCATCTCTATCTCTCATTCATCCAGTCCTCACTCGCAGTGATGAATTGAGGATTTAATTACAAGTCTCAGCGATCGTTAATCATTGAGAACCCACAATCAATTCATGTGTGAGCCTCCTCGAGTCTCGCAGAGGCTTCGGTGACCTCAGGTGCTGCTTCATACCCAGGAGGGAATTCTGGGCAGAAAGGATTTCATTAGCATGGAGTAAGACAGTGCGAAGGACTGCTAATGGCCTTGCACGCTCATTACCATGGTGATCTCGCCTCACCTCTCCTCCTCCCATAAAAACTCATCATTTGAGTCAACTGTAAAAATGTCCTCTGTTTAAGTGCTTCATACTTTCCCTGTAATTAAAGCTGGTGTTTTATCATGTGGAATATGTTTATCTTGCGTGAACTGCGTTGTGTTTGATATGCAAATGGAGATACATGTAGAGCGTGAATACATTTTAATGAGTTTACTGGAAGGTATAGTGCGATGGAATGAGAAGTAATCAATATACAGTGAAATCAACTTAGTTGAAGGTCATCACAGAAAAGCTTTGAATTGAAAAAGCAAATAAAACCTTTTTACCTGTTTCATTAGTCTGGGAATATACTGTGTTTGCAGTTTGTTTGTTTTAGTGGAAGTCTTTTATTCAATACCTGGAGGTTGGTGATTTGGAAGGTGCCGTTTTGCATCAAGCTGATTCGACCATCGTTTCCCAGGATCCTCTGGCCGTCTTTCTCCCACTGGATGCTGGGGATGGGGTTGCCCATGATGTGGCAGTGTAGCTGAGTGGTGGAACCAGGAGCTAAAGTGTGATTAGCTGGTCCCTGGCGGATGATGGGCGGGACGTGGTCCGAAGGTGCTGTAAGGACAGAGAACAAAGTCAGATGGTTTGAGATACAAGGCCATAACTGAACTCCCCTCATATCGTTAGAGGATTCAAATTACTTTCTGACTTAAACCTTATGTTCCTTATGTTCTGACAAAATTTCAGCTGTGATCAAAATCTAATTCATTGTAGGGCGAAAAGAGAGAGAGAGAGAGAGAGAGAGAGAGAGAGAGAGAGATTTCCCATATTCTCTAAATGGCAAAGAGAAACTCAAAATCACCCAAAACATGTCGTTTTCAACAATAATACACTGCAATCAGACATGCATTCATTATCTAACTACCCATGGCCCGAAATCTCCCATGGTCAACTTCATGGTGGTATTTAATGGGTTTTTTGAAAACATTTCCCTCTAAAACAAAACTCTGCTCTGAGACTGTACAGACATTTTGGCTTATACAAGATCCCCAACATCCTGTCCAGTATTTCCACTCTCACTATCCATCACAACAACAAAAAGCTACAGGGCTTATAACGGTGCGCTCAACTGTTCGGAAACCAAATTGAATCCAGTAATCACAGGCTAAATGGAAATATTAAATCTCACCTGCTGATTCAAATCCATTGCATGTTAAACTATTAGGCTTGGTTGATATGTTTGATGTGTTTTTTTGGGGGTTTTCAATTACTGGTTAATTTTTGTGTTTTGTAATCACTGTCCTGGAAGCTATATTTACAGAGAAAGACACACTAAAGTCAACTGTTTGCTCTTTGGGTTACAAATCTTCATGTTTGCCTGTAAAGTCACAGCCTGCCCTGCCATGTGAAATGTAAAATGTCACTATAAGAGAACATTGACTCCCAGAGGCTCTCAAGTCCACCGCTCCCGGCTCCCATCCCAGTTCAGCATGCAAATCAATGACATAGATTTTTCTCAGGCAGGAATATGTTGATACGGTTTCCTTCTGTGAGAGTTATGGACCACTTGACAAGATACTGAGTAGTATCTCTATGAATACAGTACTGAATATTTATTATACTTGAAAGTGTCTTTGAGTAACCATGGATTATTTGGAATATAGTCTTGGTGGATAATTGAGTCTTTAAACAACACATATTTCCTTTTTACTACATGCATGTGTTTGTAGGGAATAAAACCCCACACTTTTAGACAATCACAACCACAAACCAAAAGCTGTGTTCCCTGTAGTCAATGTAGTCAATAAGCTATTAATGACTTTCCTTGATACCTGCTTATTAACCATTTAAATTTAAAACATCTACCGAATCTCTGCAAGTTGTATCTATTACATTTGAAATGGAATTGCAGTGAATGTACTAGCCAGGATACAACATGATCCACATGTTTTGGTACCAGATAAATGAATGCTAACAGATCCTTGGCCAACAGTGAGGGTGAATTTGCACTAAACTTTGCTAAACACTGCGTAAAAGTTAACTGTGAGCCGATTTTATGAGATGGTTTATTAGCTTGTGGAAATGTAAAAATAAATGAATGATGTACACTTTGTTTACATCAGCTGCACCACTGGGCTTCACATCAGAGGACTCCGGACCGGAATGAACACTTTGCTTGTGAACCTAAGTATATAAAATAAATAAATGTCCTAAAGAGTAAGCATGCTTTCACTTGACCCTCGTGCGCCGACAGCCTTCATGACATCTTGTTGCAGCCACAGACAGCCATCACCAAGAAACTCATGGACATATACGGCTGCGCTCCATGCCTGTATGTCTGTGAGCTCAATCTTAAATGTAAACACCATATGAGTGTCGCCAACTAGCAGTTATGCTTAGTTTAGACAAGTCAAACAATTCCTGCACATTCATAAATGGTTGTGGAAAGGAGTTTAAGACTGTTTGAAAAAGTCCCATGGTTTGCTTTTATTCCCTACAATGGCAACTGGCACTCACAAAGCCCTCGACAAGCAATGACTGAGCAAAAAAACAGAACATTTCACTCACCCTACAGTTTGGCATTTGCCCACAGACGGGGAGCATACCCTCATTTGTATTCTGTTCTGTAGAAAGCTCTGATATGATCAGCTAACTGAAGCAAACTGAAAATGTGAATTGTCAACACAGGAGTTAGAGTAGAGCAGAACAGAACAAGCAGAACAGAATCCCTGTTTACTCCCTGAATGGGAGGGAGGCAGGCAGGGAAGCATACGTTGCAGCAGGTTTATTTGTAAAAATGGATGGATGGATGGAATGGATAATGACTCTCACTGTCACTGTCACTCTAAATTTCAGTCACTCTCATTATTTTGTGTAATCAGGTTAATGTGCACCCACATCCTGCCTGCCTGATTGTGTGTGTTTACACTCACCGCTTTCTACCTCTAGCAGCGCTTTAGTCAGGATGCTGCCAGCCACACTGATGGCCTGGCAGATGTAATAGCCGGAGTCTTCAACTTGGACGTCGGCGATGGTCAGCTCGCCACTCAGTGACACAGAGAAACGGCCAGACTGTGACGGCTCCTGGATGGGGAACAGCAAGATCTGGAGAAGAAAACATCATGGAGATGAGTCTTTTTAGTTAGTATCTTCATCATCATTTACTCATTCTATATCTTAATATACTTGATTTTCACTCAATTCATTTTGTAATTGATATCAATTTTGCAACCGTACACAATATTAATTGAGAAATGTGGCTCCCATGTTCAAGGATAAGAGTTTTTGTTAGTTTGTGTTGACATGTTCATTCAGATAAAATAGATACTTTGGGTCACTGAAAATAAAGACGCAGAAGACGTGGAATGCAGCGTGAAGAGAGAAAAAGAGAGCAGTAATTGAACATGGAAAGCTAGATTGCAACTCGGCACTTTGTAAAAGAACTTGAAACTTTATCTCTGCGTGTATGTGGCTGTGTGTGTCCTCAAACTAAGAAACTTACAACAATAAAAAATGAAATGGAGTAACAGGGAAAAAAGAGATTTGATGTTGAGGGATGGATGGAGGACTTGCAGCAGAGAGGATAAATAGAGGCAAACAGCGGTTTCCCGTTCAAAGACAAGGGCTGGATTGCTGCACAAGATCTATATTAAACAACACTGCAACAAATTATTGTAGGTAAAAGCTAATTTTCAGTATTGGTTCTCAGTGTGCACTCAGCATTAAAAAACAAATGGTGCATTGTGCCTGTAACTACTCTCTTTTATTACATCTACATCATGCAGACCCTCAACTGTTCCTTTTATCCAGTGAGTCAGAAGACAGAGCACACTGATGTTACTCCAAGCCTGAAACCTTCGCCAACCACAGAGTACAACAATAGCTGAAATCAACCTGTTGGATGCCATTGCTCATGGGAACAGCATTAACTATTACCAGTCATATATAACCCTTTTACACACACAACCATTTGTTCATCTGTAGTCAGAAAGCAATTCACACCCAGCCTTGTACAAATGTTCTATTGGCTTTTACTGTCTAATGCATTGCAATGTCACCAAAAGTGTTTTTTCCCCCATCCCTGATCTTCTCTACTTTCCTTTTTCATCTGTCAGTATGAAATAACCGTATATTCCCTGGGTATTTCACTGATAGGCAGCCACTATTCACAACATGCTACCCACATACTTCCTCTCCTCCTCTTCCTCCATGCTTTCTCCTCTTTATCTCTCTCCTCCACTCTTGCTCTCCCGCTCCCACACACACTCTCCAGGCCTCCTCCAATCTCACTCTTCCCCCTCTAATCTGTACCTGGGAGCCATGCTTCAGGCACCCACGCACTCTCATCAGGCCTTTCAGTGCATTCCAACAGCCTGCAATGCTTATCACGCGCTCGCCTTTCTCACACACACATACTTATGCATGCACAAACCCACACACGCACACACACACACACTTTAGAAGACATGCAGGCCTGTGCAGACTCACGCTTTGGTGAATTATACCCTGTGTGGATGATGGGAAAATGAAGTGTGTATGGATGTGTGGTTGTGTGTGTGTGAGTCACCCTGGCACTAAACTACAGCACATAGTGGTAAATGCAGAGGATGATGGTCAAGAACATGACAGTGAGAAGAGATGCAGGCTCTCTTTAAAGCACATGTATCAGAGTGGCATGTAAAGAAACTAGCTTCAACTAGCAAAATGACATAAGAAGTTTCCTCTAGGGCTCTTTTTGATAAATATGGGAATGTGTCAGAGTTTATTTAAATGTTTTTAAAAGGATGAAATCAACTAAAAGAGTCAATAATACAAAAAAAAAATTATATGTAGGTTAACCACATATTGTAATTATTTTAGTGACATGGTGGTTAGTGATTAGCTATGGGGCTATGGTCTTTCACTTTGAGAGCATGATTTATTGATATCATGTTCCGATTTTGTAATACTCTCCCTCAAAACCCTGCTCTTGCACTCAAACAGCCCCTGCTTGCGCTTGGATTTGCTCTGCTTCTGCTCAAACTGGATGCTTGCCCTCAGATGTTTTGTTGCTTGCGCAGATTTCCTTAACTTCTTACAGTGTTCCGTACGGGCGGTTACTCTTTAACCAGGTTCATCCACTCCCGCCCTCCGTGGCTTTATTATATGTACAGTTAATATGTATACCAGCAACAGTACTTCTTCTTTTAATTTTCTTTTACTATAATACTTAATATATATACCGTATAATACAATATTTGTATCATTTAAACAGAGACAGAGAACCCTTGGAAATATGTATCTTTGAGCTGGTTGAGTGAGGTCCAATGTGAAAACCAGCAAAGACCTCACAACAGTGTTCATGAACACAAACTGTATTTTTTTTGTTTCAAGTAGGTTCTCCAGTCTCCAAAACTGCCATTCAAGGGAAACTCCGGTATTTTCTTCATTTTTGTTCAACCAGAAACAGAAAGTCTCGCTCAAGGAAAAGTCGAGGTTGAGTTGTTGCAGGAAGATGAAAGGATCTAACTCTTTAACAAAGCAGACTGTCTCTGTAGGGATCCTTTCCATAATGTTGTCAGACACTTAGAATAACAGTCTGAGCCTGTCAGTGGCAAAAACAAGCACTTAGTGAATGTACTTTTCACGGGCGCAGTTGCCCCAATGGATTACATTGCAGCCATTGCAGCCTGTTTGTGGATGCCGGCGGAGGCGATCTACTGGACCAATTCTAAAACTTTTGGTAACTATTATTACTATTGGTCATTTAGACCCCAAAATTTGTTTAAAAAAAATATGGCCCAGGTTTAAAAATACCAGAGTTTGCCTTTAAGGAAACTTTCATTCCACTGCACTGTGGAAAAACACAACTGGACTGACAACTACCAATAAAAAGTTGCACAATGGATATATACAGTATATTCCTGTGATGTGGCCCATTTGTAAAATTACCTAACTTCCCATGGCTTTACTATTCTAATTCCTTTTTATGTGATAGTACAGAAACGTCTATCACCAGTGGGAGTGTTGTTAAGCACTAGCCCTCCCTGCCACTCAAACACCGTTCTCCAATCCACCTACTGTCAGACACAAATTGACCATGAAATCCTGATGGATGCCCCAGAGGGCAGGAGCGGTGTCATCCTCTATGATATAGAAGGATGACACTGCTCCGTTTTAGTTATTTTTTTTACCTGGCTTCCTTCTTTTTGCCAAAAGACAGCTGGTGGAGGGTTTCCTTTGGTGCCACAGAGGAAGGTTACAGTGCGACCTGGAGCTGTGATCTGGTCCCGCGGCCGAACCACAATCTGAGGGGGCACTGTAACACAGAGAATAGAGAGAATTGGTTATTATGACACAATAGAAATATAATTTTTGTGTGTCCTTCTTTGTGTGTGTGTGTGTGTGTGTGTGGTCAGTGTGTGTTGAGTGGCTTAATCCAGTGAGAATGTGGCAACAGTGACATCGAGTGCTCTAAGCCGTGACCAGTGATGACAACAACTCATAACTGACAACTCTCTCACTCAACATCTCCCTGTCTCTTTATCTCTCTCTCACACTCACACACACACACATTTTTCAATTAACATACGTAGCTAATAAACAGTTCATTTAGGAGCATGTAAGTCAGCAGCCTTGTGGCAGCTGATAAATCACCCAGCTGAGGGGCAAAAAAAAGCCAAAACAGACCCACACAGTGGGTCATGGCTGTGAAGACTCATGGTGGCAAATTATCATGGCAAACAAGGCTCAGAACTGATACAACTCCACAGAAATAAAGCCATAATGAAAGTTTAAGCTTCTCCTTTACTATAAAATTAGCATTGCAGTTTCCAAAGCCTGAGCAGTGTTTGCTTTTTGCTTTCACTCTTAGAGTTGTAGAGACTCAGGAACATTACCTGCATTTCGACCAGGAGGAACCAGGGACTAAAATGTAGTTCCTCTAGGATAGTTCCAGGTGGCAAAGAAGAGGTAGAACTTTCCATGGGGGCAGGGTTTGCAGGGCTGAACTGATTGGTTAAACACAAACTAATAGCTGCTTCAACTTTTGTACTGCTTCATTCACAAGGCAGGTACTCTTGCATCAATATTAGAACTGAATATTCTTGTAATGTTTATTAAAGTTAAAAACAATGTTGTTGGCTTCCTGACTAGCTTAAAAAAAGAGCAACACTGCTGGTTCGATTCCAGCCAGTGACCCTTGTTGCAAGAGAAACAAAGCTTGATTTGCAAGTTTTTTAACAGTGTATATGTGCTTAACAGAAATAAGTGAGCAATAAACACTCTGCAAGTCTGTCTGCAGAGTTTTCAGCCTCCTCCTCTGCATGTCTCCTTTGCATCCATTCATTACATTTATTGGAGAGAAGAACAACATGATGACTGTGTGTTGTGGTTTCCTTCTGTGTGAACATTTGCGCTTCATTCACCACAGTCATTTTTTAGCCATTATCAAACTAGCGTCACTAATTTTCACAGGTCATCAGATACAAACAGAAATGCGCAAAGGGGACTTTTAGTCCCTGGTTTAGTTGCCTCTACCAGGATGGGGCTACAAAACAGATCCTCTGTGACCTTGATTTGTTTGGCTTTGATTGATTAAGCCTGCTATAGATGCTTATTGGTTAAGCTATAGGCCATGATAATCAATGTACTATGTCTGTGTGTAGAGCCTATCAAAAAGGCTAGAACCCACAGGAGCCTAAATTCAGGTTTGTGGGTCACCTTTCTGATCCCAGGCAACAGGCTAATCAGATGTCTTTGTGTCCTCAAACACACACACACACACACACACACACACACACACACACCTCTTTGATTTCTATTGATTCTGTAGCAAGTGACAGGCCTCCCTCCACAGAGGGGGGTGTGAATGCATAATGATGCCCTCCACCAGTCCTAATTGATTTCCCATCTTCCCACCTGATCTCCTGCTTCTCTTTCATTCTCTGTCTCAATTAGCATTGAGAGAAACTGAGAGAAAAAGAGAGACAAGGAGGTGGAGAACCTTCCTAAAGAATAGAAAGACAAGCAACAGAAAAAACACTAAACAGCTGCAGTGAAAGTGACTGTGAAAGGCACAGTGGAAGAATAAATAGCTATGTTTCCATCTTCATTTTCTTATGTGAAATTTAAATTTGGACACCGAAGATGCAAAATCTCAACAATGAAAAGTCACAATGCACCTTGACGTAGAGGCTCCAAGGTTTCTTACATAAAGTGCAATGTTGTTGTGTGCCCTCCTTACAATATACCGTAGCTGATATAAACTACTATATAAACATGCAATAATTTGCCTTTTATCCAAATTTGAATTTTTTTTTCCAAAATCAAAAACCCAACCATGACAGGGTGCATTACTGTGACTCACAGATGCTGCCCTTTAAGTCTGGGTCCTTTTACTTTCAGTTCGTTCTGTTGCAGGGTTCAAACACAACATAGCTTTACTTCAATTTGTCAACCCAAAGCAATTACACTTTCAGAAATGCTTGCTGACATTAGTTACCTCAGAGAAGGCCAATTTCTCTTAGGTTTTGTTGAGAGGGTTAGAGTTCGATTGAGTGCTTAAATGAGGAGAAAACAGCTTGGAAACCAAGATAAACAGAGAAAAGTTGCAGGGTTGAGTCATAAAAACAGGCCAGCACTTAAAGCAGATGAGTGTGAAATGAAAAAGTGCTGAAATGTTGGTACAGGGTCTGGACTGAGAATTCCTGACTGCCCAATCTTCAACCTCCCTCTTTGTGACTTGCCTGCTCCCTGTAATCGCTCACCTCAGAGTGTGCAAGCTTAATTTCATGCCCTGCGAATTACACTGCCCTTTGCTATGCTAAAGACCGCTTCCACCACGGGGCCCCTTCACACAGCAGGAGGGGTTCCATGTGACAGCGGCAGGATAAATCACAGCTAAGGGGGCCTTGGCCGGGGTGGGCAGGGTCATGTTGTGGGATGCAACCCCCACTAACCCTAAAGGTCAAAGCCCAAACATGCTCCCAGTGGTTTGGATGGGAACCACAAAGCGGAATATCGGCCACTGGCACGGAACCCCAGCTTTCACTTCCCAGCTACCTCAAGGACAGGCTTCCTGTCAAGACTGATGCAAGGCCTGAAATATTAAAGAAATGCAGCGTAATACCCACTTCTTATGTAATGCAACTCCATGCTTGTACACATACAGATGTGATGAACACACAGAAGAAAAGGCACAGTATCAGAACACTTGACATTTGACACTTGACAAAAACTTGTCAACACCTGAACATTTTCCCATCGTGCCTGACACCATGCCATAACTTTGACCCAAATACAGTGACAGCTAGGAATATGCAGGATATTAAAATGCCATTTTTGGTGCGCTACACAGCCCTGTCTGGAGAATAACAATGTTTGATTTGAGGAGGCAAGCCGGCACATTGCCTGAGGCTGTAATAAATAATTAGCAATAATGGGTGCACTCGGCGCGACACTGAGCTTTAGATTTAGGGCAGGGAGAAACATTAGCATCCTCACATGGGATGGAAACGGGAAGACGGATTGTAACAGAGCAGCTGAAATATACATGACAAAAATCAGCCAACAATGCCAGCATATCATGGAAGCTATTTGCACAGCACGTCGGTTGTACAGTAATTTAGCATTCTGGGCTGCTGGCTTTTAGGTATGACAGCTTTTGTTGTTTAAAGTGCCCTTAAAAAAGACAGTCACTGTATCTGCTTATCAAATACCATGGCACTTCAATTTTCCAATTTTATGAAATATATAACCGGATCTTCAAAAATGATGGCACATCAACTGACAACTGCAGGAGGCAGTGTCAAGGAGGTAAATTGGGGAACGTCTAAATAAAGAATGAAACACTTGAGATAGAAATTCAAAGGAGCAAGGAGACTTCTTTTATATGATGGATATTGCCAGAGCTGGAGAACACATAACAAAGCTAACACGCCAAGAGGGAGGCAAAAATAGACAAGGACTTCAAGTTAAATTTTCACAGCTTTTACGATAAGAACTGTCAGACTGAAGGAGGAAAGTCTGGCCTGAGTGTGAAGTGCTTGGTCTCTTTGAATGGTTGTGTGTGTTTCTATGAGATGAGGACCAAATGTTCCCTTACAGACTTACTTTTTAAGTTGGCTATTCAAAGTCATTAAGGGTATGGTTAGAATAGGTGGTGAGGGTTAAAATTACTTTTATAACGGGATCAGACGACACAAAATCAATGTATGTCTCTCCAGAGTGTTCTAGGGCAGATTAGGTGATCGTGGTCCTGCCACGACTTGGCAGAACACCTTGACTACACATTTTACACATACTTAACAAATATTAGCTTGTGGTCTCCTGGACGTGCATGACATCCAAAGGTGATCAGGCAGGAGCAGCCAGAGAGACTCCCAGGATGAAGTATATGAACATCTGTGGAGCAGGTTGTAGACAATGTCAAGCTAGGCAAGAGAAGGCAAACAAATCTGACTGCTAGTCTTAAGGCGTCCAAGACCCAGAAATGGTCTTCCACTATGACACCATTTTTGTACCCAACTGTCATTTTCAATTGGGACGCCCCAGGTAGGTTGCATCAGGCCATTTTAGGGACAATATCATGTAGTGTGATCCCAGCCCAGTATCCTGGGAATCATGTTAATATTGATTCTGCACCTCACAATTTATCAGGTGGTGGATGGGTGTGTAGTGAGTTTGACTGACTTTGCGTCTCAAAGTGTTTTAGTGGCCAAAGCTTAACCATACCTTATTTGGCATAAGCAAGGCCTTCCCTTACCTACACTATACCATAGTCATCAAAGCTAATCCAGGGTTTTGCAGTCGTCCAATACTGATGTTATTGTCTGGTGACAGGGTTGCTGATCCCAGCTTTAGTTGGGTTTGTGAAGGAACATCATCAATGGAAGATCCTCATAAACAAAATAAAGCAGACAAATGTTTCGACCGGTTCCGCTGCTCACCACATACTGTGCTCCCACTAAGACAGATCAGAGTGTGTGATTTGTTCCACCGCATGCATGACGTGTGATTTTCACCAACATACTGAAGCTATCTCACACGGGGGAACACACACACACACTCCCAGCTGGAGTTCCTCAGGGGCCTCGATATGACAGGCAGCTGTCACAGTCCCACGCTGATGCAGACAGCATGTTTCACACACGTACGCTTGAGTAAACACACTCTCACGCTGCTGCTGCTGCATCAGTCCTCAGCTTAATCCTTTCATATAACAACCTCTCTTTCTCACACACATACACACACTTTTTTTTTCCTGACGCTGTTTCCATTCTGAAATGATGATTGAGGAGGTGGTTATTTCCTAGGCATAATGTATTATAGCTGGACCATAATTCATCTATGCTTTTATTTAATTTGGAGTTGGACCTCTGTGCCCAGAACTCCCGCCTATTTATCCAACATCAATATGAATTGGAGGGCTGGTGCAGCTTTAAATAGACTGAGAATAAGTTACAGAGGAAGGGCTGTAATTCTTTGCTTTTATAACATCCAAGCACCCTCAGGCAAGTCACCCCTTCTATAGTGTAAATGACATAAAAATTCCATTGCATTAAATTCAAAAGAAAGGTCTTACTCCCTCCTGACTATACATACAACATGTCAAGCAACTCAAAATTTGTGGTACAACTTATAGTTATTTCCTTCCCTGTACCATTCTCTTCTGTTTCCCTTCCCCATGCCTGCTTTTTCATTCCCAAAGGCTGGTCGCACATTTACAGACAGGACTGACTCAAGCCAGACTCGACAAAGGCTCATGCTGGTACCAATGGAATAGCATTGGTTTCTGTTTAGTTTTGTTTTCTTGCTATCCAACTCCAGGAAGTAACTAGGGTATACGTGGAAGCAAATGAGAAACTAGACCTGATGAGTTTTTGTGATCGTCACATCAGCAAGGTCACTTTGGAGCCTTGGAGCTCCCCCTCTCTGTGTGATGATTGGCGTGGCCCAGTTTAATTGCCGTCCTTGGCTTCAGCCCTCTTCAGGATGCCCTGATCATGTTAGTCTTGTAGTGGGGGTGATCGAATGAGCCAATTTGTTATTCTGACCGGTCGAGATGGAAATCGAGGCCAGGTAATGTGGGATGTTACTAAATGTCATCTAACATGTGTCCAGCCTGATGAGGGATTTGTGTAATGGAAAGGAAAATGTTCACTTTCTCCTTGTGGTCCTCTAACATTTACAGCATTTTTGGGATTTGTGTGGTGTTCAATGAAACATTTTCAACCCAAGAATTTCCCATCAACTTCAGTGATTGGGCACTCCATGCCTTCCTATCCCTTTATTCAAGATTGCCTTTGCCCTTGTTTCAAAAAAAAAACTCTACTTCATAAGTATGCTAATTTAAAAGTGCAAAAACAAGTCATTCTGTTGAGTGCTGAGTTTTAAAATGGCATGCCCTTGATATCAGCAGAGGCCTACATTTGAAAAGATACTGACAACTAAGTCCAACAATCTCTTTTGCTGATTCTTTGCTTATTATAAGAAAAAAAAAAGATGTAAGACTCAATACTAGAGTCAAAAATGTGTTCAAATAAGTTTGATTCATGTATCGTGGACTGATTGGCCTATTCACACCTTTTGTCCATATTTGCCCAAACCTCTTCAACAGAGACGTGTTTCTCTAATGGATGTAAATCTGTCGATGCCCTCTCTTCCAAAGTGTGTCATAGCTTAAAAGGTTTATTTCAACCTTCTCTATTGGCCCTGCCTACGCATATGTGAAGTGACTGAGAGGCAAAAAAGATGAAATGTTATAATGATGTCTACCTTTAAAGCATCAAGCCCAGTCAAAACCCAGAGATATACACAAAGACAACACTTTCCCTAAACACACACTCCAGTTAAAACTCCTCTAAACTGTTCCTGAAACCCATCATCACCACCTACTATTCATGTTGTTTTTGTGACATTGGAAAAAGAAACTGTCTGACAGCCAATTCCTCATACACCTGTGAAACATTACAGCTCCTTTCCTCAATTACATGTGTGTCTTCCAAGGAATGCCAATGAAAAGCTCCTACACTGTGATACATAGCAGTGAAGAAACAATATTTCCACTTCCACTTTAAAAGGTCTACAGTCGTGGCTCTGGTATTTTTCTATTTCACGACACACAAAAGAAGCGCCATGTGCTGCCTTTTCATTCACAGCTTTTTCCCATTCAATCACCATAAGTACACACATACACTTGGAAATGATATTGTGCTCACACAGCTTGGTGTTACGTGATGAGTTTGTCAGCTTCCAAACTGCACTGCTCTGTTAGCTGAGGGGGTCTCTGCTGAACAAGAAACACTGTAAAATGACTATTTTTTTGAAAAGTAGAGAGGCAAAATTAAATTGCTAGAGCATGCATGATTAATCCGTATATTACTGTAGCACTATTATATAGAGTCAGATAAGTCTCAGTATTAACGAATGCCCACAGAAGGATTCAGGATTTATATATAAATGACTCTCTCCATAAAAATATTCTTCAATGCACACAAAAATACTTATCATTGTATATAAATGTAAAAGAAAATCCATAAAAATGGATATGTAGTTCCCTTTCACTGTATGGTTTATGTATTCAAGATTGTTTGTGTACTAAAGTAAAGATTCCTGGTATTAATGGAAGCTTTTTCTTTGTAGTAATGACACTCCACCTACATGAGCTAAAGCATGACTGAAGTGCAGTTGTGCAAAATCAAACTACTCCCAGAGTTTCCAGAGGTACTTAAATACTAATTGACTATCCCCTATTCCTAATTGGCAAAAAAGCAACAGTGGTAGCAGGGGTTGTACCTCCAACATGGCAACTTTAAAGTGGCTCTCTCAGACACACACACGGACACATACGCATGCAATGATGGGATGAAATGAAATACTTACTGGATAGGCCGACTGCGATGGATTAATGTAGAAATGGGTGGAAAAGAAAAGAAAGATGAATAAGAATGAGATGATGAGCTCAAACATTTGAACATGACAGAGTGAAACTCTGGAGCACCACGGCCACTCAGGTCTATTCAAAATGAATAATCACATGAATTAACTGAACGTGACTGGACTGAACTGAAATGGGCTGCTACTGAAATCAAGTGGTGCAAAAAGAAAGGAACAGTGGATGAGTAGGAGGATGAATGATGAACTGAATGTGGATGTACAGGTGAAGATGAGAGGTTGTGTTCTGATTGATCTGTGGTTTTGTACAATACATGGTCACGTTCCTTTGTGTGTGTGTGGGATTCCTATTATTCCTAATACTGCAGCTGCATGCGCCAACCCACAATCAATCTCCATTTGCTAAACAGCTGCCGCTGGGAATGACTTCTTCATTCTGCCGCAAAATTCTATTAGTGAAGTGCATTTATGCATGTGCAAGAGTGTGTACATGTGTGTTTTCTCTTGCACCAACAAATACCCTGTGTTTGTTTGTAAGTGCATGCATGTGGATATAGGATCTGAGCATACGTGTGCTGACAGATGTCAGAAGTGACGGTACAGACCGGAGGGCCCGCTCACAGAATCAACTGTTAGAGTAAAACTCTAAATATTCCCTTTTATCATCACAAATGACAGATTTCTCTCAAGGGACTGACTTTATTCTAATGCAATTTCAATGCTTTTTGATCTTGGCTCTCTCTGCAGAGGGATGACAAGTCGAGGCTTGAAAGAAACTTAAAATCCATTTTTAACCATAGCAAGCAATTTAACCATGTATTCAGTGTTAAAATCCAATTTTCTGCACTTCTAGTGCAGAATTGCCACACCTGAAGTTTCAGTTGTTGAACGATATTTATTGAAATAAAGCAGGATACGACCATTTTTTAGTTGGTGACAGATTTCTACCTTTCTATTATTGAGAAAATTACACTTACTTTGAGAAATGTACCAACACATTAGAAATAAGCTAAAACACTGTGTCAGTTAGGCACTTCTTTGGGGGTTTTTGGGGGTTTTCACATTATTCACACTTAATATTAAATTAAATGAGTTGCTAAGAAGAAGAATTTTTGTGATTTACACATTTTGCAAATCAGTTCCCTTGTATTCATTCTCTTGTATTATTCAACACCTACAGTATGACTGTGCAGCCAGCTGGCACTGTCAGCAACTGTAGCTGGAAGCGCCGTTTCTTGAACAGCAAACTGAATTCAAGCTGGGATGAAATTCTACTAAAATATTTCTGATGCATGTGTCTGCCATTCATGTTTGTGTGTGTAGTGAGGTGTGAGCAGCCCACGTCTTACCGTGCACTTGCAGGGTACCCGATGCCTCGGCTTTGCCCACGCTGTTCTCGGACACGCAGGTGTAGGTACCCTCGTCCTCACCTCGCACCTGGGTCAGACGCAGGCTGTTGTCACTGCGGATCTCAAATCTGGAAAGACACACACCAGATTTAGCACAAAATGCATTACATCACTTTTCTGAAAACTCCAGTTGCTGGTGAATTCCATGTTTTGATGCACATTGCAAAGTTATCTGGTCCATTAAACCTTTAAAAAATGCAACTGAGAAACACAAAATGTAGAGCTATGAAGCTGAGAACAAGGCAGTTTTTCTTATTATAACTGAAAAGTCGATGTAATGCAGGAGGCAATATGAGACTTCATATGGTTTTAAGATTATTGTCCACATGTCAACAGATGTGAAGAGAAGACAATAAGGCATTTTAAACGTGTTATAATCTAAGTTTTTGAACAAGCCATCCATCCATCGGAGTCTCCCCGTGTGGATCTGAATCCTGCAGACAACAAAGAAACATTTGACCCTGTTTCCCCTGAGGGATCATTAAAATTTCATCCAATCAAGTCCACAAAGTGTGTGAGAGAGGGCGTGAGAGAGTATGGCTCTCACAGTACCACAGTCACAGTGTTACCCTGCAATACGTACTATCACTGGCATTGTAATTACTATTACATGCAGCAGAACCAGCCTTAAAAGGCACACAGCAAGTTGGACAGCTGTTTAACAATGTTGCCTCATGTTACTAACACAAGCAGCTGTGCCACATGAGGCTTTCATTTTTATTCTTGTACTAACTTTGTATTTTTTGAATGACATGCATTGTAAACAGCACTTGACTTAGGACTTGGGGTGGCAGTGGCTCAGGAGGTAGAGCAGGTCGTCCATTCATCCCAGGGTTGGCAGCTTGATCCCACTCTCCTCCTGTCCACATGTTGAAGTGCTCCCGATGGAGGCCAAGTCCTTGCATGGCAGCTCCATGTGTGAATGGGTGAATGACATCAATGTGTAAAGCGCTTTGGGAACTGTTAAGGTTGAAAAAGCTTGTTGCAAATTTTAAAAGCAATCATTATGGCTCCATGGGAGCCATAATGCGATTTGTTTAAGTTAGAAACAAGTTTCAGTTAGAAATCAGTCTCTGATTGGACACTGTGATTATTAGTTCAATGATAACAACACTAATTGTTACCAAAAATGTAACATGTTGCAAGTAACACACTGGTATTGTTGGTATGATGGTGCCAGGGTGGTACTGAGTCATCGTGTAGTTCTAACAGAGAGCACACAAGTCTTGTTTCTGTCTTACCTGCCCCGGGGCAACTCTCCCTCATCTCTCCGCCAGCGTACAGTCGGAGTTGGGTCTCCATACACCTCGCAGAAGAAGTCCACCGTATCGTCTGCCAACACCACCTGGTTCACCGGCTGTTTGGTGAACACTGGCCTCTCTGAGATCAGACATAGACAGAATGGAGAGAGGGTTAAAAATACTTGGCACTACTTCCTAGTTGCAGATGGACTATTTACATTTGTCAGCAATACATAACACTGCCTTTCATGTGCTAGAAGAGTGAACACATTGTTGGATAGCTTAGAAAAAATCTGACTTTAGAAACTTTAGATATAAAATCCTATCTTTTGTGTTTCTAATGTATCTTGTGAAATGCCATTTGTAAATCCTAAATGCAAAGAGCAAAGAAATCCAGAGAGAGATGGAAGAGCAATGAGATAGAGGCTGTGAAACAAAAACAAAGAAGGGAGATATGGAGCAGAGGAGGAGCAGGAGGTGAAGGGTTGGGAGGACTAAAACCTGGTGTAGAAAACTGTGTGGGGAAGCTGTGTCCACTGCATTGCACCAGAGCTCACTTTGAGTCTGAATATTTGATCCCGGCTTCAACTGAGCCTGAGAGATTTCTTACCAAACCTTTACCAGGGTAAAAAAAAAAAAAGGTCCAGGATCAACATCCAAACTCATGCAGGAACAGATGATGACATTTTTTTCACACATTATTATTATTAGTATTTATCAGAAATTAGATTACATTTAAATGACCCCTCCAGGGTAATTAGATTGAAGCAGCAGCAGAGACTGTGATATACGTGAGAATAAGAGAAAAAGTGAAGGAAAGAAATTGTGAAAACTAATACCACATCTGAACATAGTAACACCATCAAACCAGAAGGAAGATTTTGCATCATCACTGATGGAGTTAGGCCTGATGCAGGTAAATAACAACATTGAGTTATACAGGTTGGAGAATCAGTACACCTGAGACACATGTCCAGGGAGACAAAAATGCATTGTAAGCTCTTATTATGATAATAATCCATTTTTAAAATAGCGATAGCCTAGAGAAATTAGTGCAGATGTGCACTGGCTATTATCTTGCAAATTACACAGATGGCAGTAATATTAAATATAAGGGAAAGTGTTACACATTAGGTGTTACACACTGGGTTAAGGCCTACTGTTGCACCACAATATACAGAAGGAGCAGCATCTGGGTGGTGGTGGTGAGGGAGAGGAGGGGGTTTGGTGGGACTGAAAAGAAAGTATCGATCTTCTATCTGTTTCCTGGGATCAATACACACTTTGAGAACGCTTATGCTGCTGCTCTGCTGAGAGCAAAGCAGAGAATCAGAGAGACAGAAAGAAGCTGAGAGGTCAAGAGAGCAAAGCAAAGGGCATCTGGGGGATTATTCATCTTCTGCTCCAACAACATCAGAGAAAGGCAGAAAACAGGATAGTGTTTTGTGAAGCTTACTATAAAAACCATTACAAAGTCTTATTGGAGTAACGTCTTCTACAGGATTATTAAACGTCCTTTACTAATTTATGGTAAAGAGCATTTAATAAAGTCCAGTAGATCAACAATTAACTCCAATTTAGACTATTTATACTGTAATTTGTATATCTTTTATCACAGTTTATTGGATAACCTCAACCATTATTATTTGAAGATATAGATCTTTGCATCTGAAATATGTTTTTGTACAATTCAAAAATAACCCTGCTTTTATAGGGATTTGTAAAATGACAACAAATCAGATTACGGTACTATAATTCCCATATGTTTCATTTCCCATACAGTATTTGCGAGTTAATAATAATAATTTAATACAGCAAAAATGACTCACCAAACACCACTAGTTCAGCAGGATCACTGTCTTTCTCTCCAACCATGTTGGTTCCAACACACACATACATGCCAGCATCACTTTTCCTGGTGTTGGAAATCATCAACTTGCCTCCTCGGATCTGAAAATGAGGGACAAAGGGGAGGAGGGGGGGGGAAGGAGAGGAGGGAGAGACGTACAGAAGGAAATGGATGAATAAGGTGAGCGGAGGGGGAGGAGGAGGAGGAGGAGAGGTGGTGGTGAAGGAGGGGAAAGAAAGAAGATGAATGGAAAGAGGTTGGAAACAGGATATTGAGGCATGTTAGTCAGGAGAGATGCCACTCTGTCATTTTCAGTGTGTGTCATGACAGATGGCTCCTCTGCTGGTTCTTACACTGTTTGACAATGGGTCTAGCTCCAGGCCAATCGCCATAGAAACATCTTCCACTGCTCAGTTTGTAATGAGTACATGTACTGATTGATGCTGGCATATAGTGTGCACACACATGCAGGTGTATTCTGAAGTTTGTGTGGCCAGATATTTCTAGAAGGTGGTGTTCTGATGAACACCCTTGAAGGATTCAATTAAACAACAGTCAATGCAGTTCAATAGCAATGTTGCTTTACAACTATCAATAATGATGGGACTGGATTGATTCTTGATTAATTCTTATCAATAATCAAAATTATTGATTGGTCAGTGGATGATGATGAAAAAATGGAAGATCCCTTTAAAAATAATGCAATTTAGCTTGTGTGACCCGAAAACCACAATGCACAAACCCAATCCAAATGAACAAGTCTAACAATATTTTTCTTAAAATAAGGAGGAAAGAAAATCAGCAGTTAAAATCATGTTTGTTTAATTGCATGATACTTATGGGCTAAGCAAGGTCCCCCTTTTTAGGTCCCTCTAAAAATATATATATATTTCTATAGATAAGCACCAGCCAACTTACAGTGATCCTCTCATCTCGGTCATTGACTCGGATGTTGTTTCTCTTCCAAGAGATGGTGGGCTCAGGGTGGCCTCTGGGGGGGATACACTCCATGACAGCCGGCTCACCTGCTGCTACCACCACATCACTGGGCGTTTGACGGAAGTCATCTCTCAGAACTGGGGAAAAGAGGGAACGTGGTTAGACAGTGTGTACACTTCTTTGTTGATGATACTATCTTTTATCTGGCTTTGCAAACATGGAATTATGCTAACTTTCTGTTGACATTTAGCCTGTTGATGATACTTTCCTTTATCTGACTATGCATACATGAAGTCCTGTTCCTGACTTTGTACTGACATTTGCCCTTTAAATAGAAACAACATGAATGCCAAACATTTGCAAAAAATGCGATAATCTCTCACTGCTTCACTGATCTGAATAACACAAAGCATGAAATGACATTGCTATTGATACTGTATGACTGTGAATATAAAATGGTGTGCAAGTGTCCCTCAGGTCTTCATTGACTCGGTGTCTTGTGTGCGGCATCACAGCACATCAATAATGAAAGCTCTTGTTGCTGACACACACAAGGTAGATGAATAATTCAATCTGACACACACACACACACACACACACACACACACACACACACACTCCTTTAGCAAATGCACATGCATAAATACACTTGGATATGTGGTCAAGAAAACAAGTTACCCTTCAAACAAGTACATCAGATAAATCAACTATATAAACTGCAGAAAGCCACTTTGAATACCAAATCTGGAAACTAACTCCCTCTATTTTTCTTTCCTGGAGTCCATTTATAAAACATTAGAGATTTGTCTTTGAGTCAGTTCGCCTCCTTTACTTCCAAATTCATCCCTCTATAGTCAACATCTTGTGCCTGTTACCTGAAGGCATTGGGGTTTTTCTTTCTCATTTCAGTCTCTAGAGCTCTGTGACCTCTCAGATTACAGGTGTGGAAGATGGTTTTGTAGTCTAGGATGATGTACTGACATCACCAGTCTACCAGGAAGAGGCCAGAGTCATGCAGGCCTGCAGGCTACAAGTCTGGCCTCAGCCATTCCAGGGAATTACAAAGGAGATAAACCAATGAGATGGTTTCAGTGGCATTCCTATCTGGCCCGAACGTCCCCCAAAAGTCACCCCTAACTGATCTGAAAAGCAGATCCTCCCAAAATTCCTTTTCACATCACAATCTCTTCTAGGCATTTATTAAGAAACTTCCAAAGTCAGCTTTCAAAAATATCACCTGGGGGCTATCAAATTTCTACCCTCTGATATTCCACAAAGTTCTCTTTGAAGCTATGGGTAGATGTGAGATTTGGACATCAAGGAGTTGGTGGATGATTAATTGATGCAAGAGGATAGCATGGCTGATTTGCATGGCACATTGAAGATATCAATAAGTTATATCAATATAATGGCATTCCACTCATATCCTGACTCAAATCTCTACTGAGAGTGCTAAGATCTTCAGGGCTGTTGAGACTTTCAAGAAGATCAGCAGAGAGACATCAGCTACCTCACCTTAACAAGTGCAAGTCATATCAGAAACTGGTGTCCTAATTTACACTCTTCACAGACTTTTGAACATCGACAAGAAAAGATGTCAAATATATCACCTCTCTGTCAAGCACAAGCTTCTTTAAAATGCCCTAAGTACAAAACTGACAGATACGTTTGTCATGATTGGTAGAAAATAGATTTTAAAGTGGTTAAAGCCGTTATATTGCATAACACGTGTATGTCTGCAAAGCTTGATAGAATTGACTTGCAGAAGACAAACTAATGGAGTACTTTATCACTATACAATTCTTCAATAACTACTACTCTGCCGGAGTTTTAATAAAGAATTCTACTGAACCACTAAGATAATAAGTACAAATAAGCACAAATTACAGCCTACATTTACGAGGTTATGGTCCAATCATGACGTGTTCCATTAACATTTAATTTGAAACTCAGTCCTCATTGGGGAATCTTTGAGAAAGCCCTCCCATAAGAACAAGATGGTCACTACATTCAAGAACATCACTGAATTGTCAGATGGATGGATGGATGGGGTGCGCTCATATTGCATTGGTTATGGCAGGGATGGCATATTGGCCTTTTCATTAGCACTATACTTGAGTGTTCATCAAAATAGTCTGTACTTCTACTTTGGTAAGTTACAACACAAGGAATTTAATTTCTACATGAGCGATATGTCAAGTAACAGTACTTCTTCTTGAGGTGAACATTCTATTACACTTTCCAAACCCATTCAACTGTGAGGAAAAAAAGACCTCTATCCCTGTAACTCCCTGTAAAACCTGACTTATTTGTTATGTATTTGATTCAATGTGCTGTCCTTTTGAAATGTGTCTCCAGAAACATAAACAAGTGTACATTTGCCCTGAGATTTGTTAGAATACACAATAGTTTTCAAAGCTCTGTTAGACATACTCATACTCATTCACTTGATAAGTGAAGCCTTGAGGACTAAATAAGCAAACAGAGGAGAACATTTACACGAGTATGTGTGCATGTGTGTGTCCACATTTGTGAGAAACAGCACCAATGTCGCTGTAATGTCACAGGCCTGCAGGGGAGGGTCACTGCCTCATCTGATTAATGGCACTCCTCCCCTAAAGACAGCACCAACAGGCCAACAAAGCCCCAGGACATTACCATTATCATCACCATCCATATGTCCATCCATCCATCTGTATGAACTCACTTACACTCAGACTCCTAACATTTCTTTATCTGAAATACCTGGGTTTGTGAGGAAAATGGGCATCGTATCTCAGTGTCAGGCTGTACGCTGCAAAAGCTAATTTCTCTTGTTGTCAAGATAGCGTGGCGTCCCCTTTGAATGAGGTTGATAAATCAGCCTGTTTTGTTTGTAATCAAGGTCATGGGAGATGGGAACATCCGTGTTTAAGGAGAAAGGAGGATATTTTTCATTTCCTCATTAGTTAACAGAGCCTGTGCTTGCCTTTGGTCTGATAAAATACAGGTTTACACAATTCACTGTGGTTGTCTGAACCACTATTTTGCTATCTTTTTTATCTGTGTCTCTCTGTGGGATCAAATTACCACGTATGGCCTTAGTCAGACCCATATCCTGATGGCCAATTACTTGGCCAAAGAGCATTTGGGGCACTCTAATCCCATTGGCCCCTCCAATCCTGGAATGATATGCCAAACTGCACCCCTGACCTTATCTGTACCTGCTGCCGACATTTCTCCCAATCACTATTCACAGCAGATTACAATACCCTGACTAAATTGTTCAGGAACCTGTCCCGTCAAGCAAAGCGAGGAGGAAAATAGGACAGTTCGCTGCACCCCAGGTCTGAATTACCATGCCGCAGGGTTAAATGGCTGCCGCGATGACCTGTCACACACCATTCTGAGATCCTGGCTCCAGGGGCCCCTGATCTTTCCCATTCTGCCCTCCGCACTCTTCAGATCTGAGCAGGAAGAGGGTGTCTAGAAGTTTATTAGGCACTGGCAATTACCCATGAGGCCCTTTGGGGCCCATATTAAGTGGGTGCACTTTGACCCTTTCTTTAAACCCCTTCAACAAAGCCAGAGTAATCCCCACCACTGGGCCTGAACAGTGTGCTTTAATCAGAGCTCAGACACACAGTAACACACACAGGGTAAAAGATAAGGACCACAAGTGCATATATTTGAAATATAGATGTCATTTTGATAATCGATTAATCTTATTTGTCGTATATGACTGAACTGTCGAATAAATCACTGTACACTAAACACTATTTTCTGACATTTTATTTGACAAAACGAGAAAATAACCATCAGTTGCAGCCCTAATTCTTTCTTGATTCAATTTCTAGAAAACTGACACATATACATCAATATTACGATATGAAGTTACGTATTTCATCACCCACTCCTAAACACAACCACATCTAAGTCTTGACAATAATCAAAATCTCTGAGGCTTTTCACTGTCAGATTGCTGTCAGTCTGTGTCTTTACACAGTGACAAACATATTAGTCACACAAAAACTAATGACACCCATCTGCATGTAGCATTTATGAGCTTGTGATGTACATTGATGGATGTGCGAATTGCAAATTACACTGAATCATTATGAAAATTAAAAACCATCAGAGAAGCTAATCTATTCTGTTCCACACAAAGTGTGTTATTGTATGGAAGTAATATTTCTGTGATTTACCACATGTGCAAAGTATCAGGACCCTGCTGTATATCAGGGCATCATTTGAGCATTTAATTGGACATAAAAAACACCTTTGGGGCAAGCTCAGGCTCACTTTTAATTAAATGGCTTTATCGCTGTCATTAATGTTCCAAGGACTGCAGGTGTGTGTGTGTGTGTGACAGCACCCCCTCAAGAATAAATATTCAGATGGCAGAGAGGGAATGATGGATAGTCCCTTGGCTGGCAGAGCAAACAGAGGGATGGAGGGAGGGGAATCGAGAAAAGCGTCCTCGGGTCCAAGCTCTGTTGTGGGGGACTGAGCTGGTCATCCGTCAGCTTACATCTTGTCCCAACATGAAACAATCTGCTTTGGTGTGAACACACACAAAAACACGCTGATGCGTTTGCTCTTTCGCCCAAGTTCATACATCATTCTTATCCCTTTATCAAGCCTGCTTAGACATACACATAAACGTCTTCTCTGTTCTCTCTATAGGTGTAGCCTGTTCCCCAAGGCAATATCTGTCCAGGCCCTTGGGCCCAACAGGGGCCCCCATCAGAAGCCCCCTTCCATCAGCCACTCTCATTATCCAGAGTGGACCCCCTCCGATCCCTATCAACCGTTACACCATGATGAAACGGCCCGCACAGGATATTGGTGTGTGTGTGTGTTTGTGGTGGTGATGGGAGGGTCTGGAGAGGATGGAGGGGTGGCGGGGGTCTCACAGTTGGAGACAGATGTCTATGCTGGCTCTAAGCACCCATCGCCCCCCCTCACCCCACCCCACCCAATATAAACACAGGCACTCGTGCAGATACGCTGCACGACAGCTGTAGCAGCAAATACAGCAAAACACTGTCTGCATCCAATATTACCAGCTCAGTCCAATATAGAGGCTGACTAGAGATTGTAACTCCCCTGCAGTGTACACACACACACACACACACACACACACACACACACACACACACTCAAGAAGCCCTTACCATTTCTTTATCAACATTTTCTGACAGATGACCTGAAATGTCGCTCCTTCCAACAAACGACTTGGTTTAAAGTGTAATTCCATTTTTCTCATGGTGCTGTCATTTGGCTCTTAAGCCTGAGAGTTTTTTATGTCCTTGAGTAAACCATAACATGGTTTAGCACTCTGGAAATGCTCACATAGCCAACAGCAAAATTGAGCCGGTACTAAAGCTTAATGAATGGGAATCACAGCGACAGGGCATTTCAATTACTCCTTCCATGAGTCCAGAAGGGTCACCTTCTCGGCCCAAGCATTACCGCATGCCCTACACTTCAAGCACACAATCACACACACATAACCTGTTCATCAATGTCCGATTCATTTATCCCCTCAAATTTATTCCCTCCATTTTCTTTTGTCCCTTAGCATGTCGGCAGCGTAGCCATTTAGGCCACCATCTCCGCTGCTTAGTCCCGTCAGCTGAGCCCATTTAGCAGCCTCAAAAGCTGCCCCGACCCCACCCACCCAATCCCCACCACCCTCACCCTGAGCCCTCCCACCCATGCTGCCACCAAACCTGGGCTGATGGTTGAAAAGCAGCTGGTCACACTAGCCACGGTGACAAGGATATGAAAAATGATTTCCATGCATAGCTGCAAGACCCTACAGGTTGAGGTGCATGTCCAGAAAATCTTCTTCTTTTGTGTGATTAGTGAGGAGATCAGGCACTAAAGTGAAAACAAACAATCAGTTTGATAGAGCTCTGGACTGCCAAATTGATCCTGACCAGAAGCTGGCAGAATATCTCTGCAGTACCAATTAACATTACGTGAAAGCCTTGCCATTTCTCACAGCAAAGCTCAAGAAAACCAATTATTAGCCACTGGGCTCAGATACCAATGAAATGAAATCCACAAGTCACTGTGATGCATTGCAGGCACATTATAAGCCTTAGCATAGATAAACCTCTTTTTACAACACAATCATACGGCGAACCCAAAGAAAATTAGATTCAATTTAATATTCATTCCCCTGATACTGTTTACAATGCTTAAATAAATGATTAAATGTGTTATCACCGTAGCTATGTGTAAAATACTGTCCAAAATTGAATTAAGCACCACCCCCCACCCACCCCCAAGTGCTGCCGAGAAAAAAACAGATGAGGTTATCTGTCAAGATGCGATGTGTCACAGCTTTTTAAGCGCTCATAAATGCCTGGGCCTCCACAGTGTCTTGTCACACCCAGACGTGTTGGAAGGGGGGGATGGCTAAGGGTGGATGAGGAGCGGGTATGGGGGTGGGGGGCAAATACTTGGCAGTGGTGCAGACTGCAGCCAATATGACCGTGGGCCCCACATGCAGCAGTGGGACAGCACAGGAGGCACTCATTATCAGCCACACAGACACTGGAGGTAAAAGGGGTGCTCATGGGAGAAGGGTTGTTCAGTGTGTGTGTGTGTGTGTGTGTGTGTGTGTGTGTGTGTGTGTGTGTGAAGCACATCACCCATAACATGCTGGGGAACAGAGGTTGAGGATGATCAGGCCAACTTGCGGGCGCCCTGTTAGCATGGAGCTGCAATCATGTGACAAGATTACATGTTTAAGCTGATTCAGGCTTTACATGAGAGAGCATGTGGTCTAAATTATGTAAGTCCTACAAAAGTGACTGGGAGCTAGGGAGTCTCACAAGGTTGTGACTAATGTACAGTATATGATACAAACGCAGATGCCACTGCTCTGCCTCCAACCAGGGCGAGGAAACTAGGACTGATTGATGCAGATACGTTTATTTTTTTCTTGGCGGGGGATGTTGACATCTGGACTGTTCTGACGTAACACTGAAGTGCTGGAGTTACCAGCCATGCCGTTGTCATGTGAAACATGAAATTTATAAATGTCAAAGTTTCAGTTCATGCATTTGCTGCACAAAGGTTTCAATGCATGATTTTACCTTTCCCGAAAAATAATCAGTACAATCAGTAATATCGTTATAAAACTCTTAGTTTGCAAAACTACTCCTGCAGCTTACAGTATATCCCACCCAGGCAACCCTATCGCTGGACAGAGTGCTAATATTGGATGATTCTGCATAGTCCTGGATTACGTTCGATGACAATGCTTTTAAATGTTCAGTGTCAAAATTAACATGCTATCATCACCCCAGCCTCCTCACTGGATTTATGTTTTCACATTAAGGGGTTATAGCGTAGCTACAGAGCCACATGACAACTGCTTAAACTGCGAGGGCTGTGTGGGCTTCAAGTGCTGGTAGAGATTGTTGTGAAAACAACATGAACCAAGTTGAAAAAAGGCTCAGCTAATATCTCCTTTTCAGTAACACACATGTAAGAAAGCCATCACTGCAAACCTCCTGCTCACTGTGATCACCACTCTCTGTCACAATATATGAAACAACATAAATGCAGCGAAATACACAGAGTAGTCTCATATTCAGTAATGAAACCTTCCCACCATCGCTTGTATCACAAAGTGAATGAAAGAATGTTAATACGGTTACTGTGGGGGATATGATTTAAACTATGATATGCAGACCATGTGCAACACATTCATACAATGTGTGAAATCCAACACTGAACAAGAAATCAAAACCTACGCCCCAGAAATCCGCTAACCCCTTGCATCAAGCATAAATCTGGCTACCTAAAGGGCATTTTGCTGCCTGCACTAGTAGAATGTTTGGCACTTGGTGTATATCACACCCTGGAGAATCATCCAATAAAAACTGAATTCCTACGGATACCGGGCTGCACCCAAGATTTTCTCTGGGTGAAAATATTTTATTACTTTGGCTGTACAAAAGAAATGAATGAATTCATTTTTTCAATTTCTCATTTATACATCAGCCATTCTGTTCCTCTGGTTCATCCAGGTAGTTCCATCAAGACAAAGACAAAGTAAAAGATAGTTAAAGATGAAATATTAATGGTACTTTTGAAATGATTATGATCAATGAGGAGTACATGACTTTTCAAGGAATGAGACACACACTGTACTTTGTGCATATACTGTATGTGTCTAGAGAGCTATTAAAGGCCTGGCTAACCTTCCACCCCTCCTGCTGCATCTTCACCCCCCAACCCCCCTTCCTTCCCCCCCTTCCTTCCCCCAACACACATGCACGCACACATGTACGTGCACACACTTAAACAGAGCAGAACAAGCCTGAGGCATGCCAGGCCCATTTGATTGAAATAGCCATATTTCAAGTCAAGAGGGAGGCCGTATTAAAATACTACTTGGCAGGCAAAATCTACCCCCAACCCCTCCCATTAACCTGGTACTACAGAAAATGCAACAACAGTTTATGCACAGGCACAGATAAAGCCAGTCTACTGTAAACACAAACATGTGTGTACATTCATACACACACCAACACTCACACAGACAAACTTCCCCTCATTTGCTTGTAAATCCCTCCAATCTCCTGGCATGGGGAGTGTTCACCTAAGTGTGGCCCAGCAGCAGGTTCCCATCCCAATTCTGAACTGGTTTCTGCTGCTTCGGCTGTGCTCACCCACCCAGCAATCTTGAGGTTAATCCACCGCAAACCTCCCCTGGCATGCCATGTTGGCCCTGTGTGTGACTGTGTGTGTGTGTCCATGTGTTTTTCTGCCAATTTTTCATATTTGTCTTTCATCTCTGCAACTCCTGATGAGATACACATGACTCCCCCGACCCCTGACAACTTGCAGACCAAACTCAGCAGCGTATGGACTGTAATTCTTGGGGAATTAAAGTAACACCGTGGCTCCCCGGCTCTTGGATTTTCCTCCAAGAAGCGATAGGATTGAAGAGGATTGAGAGACATTCCTAAAACAGAAAACCAGTGTCCTTGGGCAAGACAATGATTTGTTTCCTACTCCAGGGTGCTGTTGTGTAGCTAACCCTGACTTCTGACCTCCTGCAGTGAGGAGCAAGAAAAAACTATTTCCTGGCGTGGATCAATAACATCACATTATTAAAAAGCTGTGTTTAAGATTTATTTCTCCCTCTCTTTAGTCTCTTAATGGGAACTGGTGATAAACAGTGAAGGCTCATGACCTCTGAGGAGATGTTAGATGGAGTACAGTCAAGGTGAATGGTTGTTCCATGTTCAGTCCATGTCAAATCTATCAACTTAATAAAGCTGTGTATTTATTGGCTTATCTTTTTGCTTATCTTTGTTTTCAGTCCAAAAATGTATATGTTTGATGATAAAATAAAAGGACTGAAGATTATTTTGTATTGATGTTGTAAATTCCGTGATGCCGATGTTATGAACTTGCCAGTGAGTCTCCTCTTGAACTGAAACTGGCATAGATCCTTTAGGGAGCGTGCAATGGTGCATCACGAAGCCCCACAACTCTTTGTTACAAAAGCAAATGTGTGCTTGTCTCATGGACACTATGATGTTGATAGAGATAAAGACATACCACGTCTCTTCAAATTACCCCAGCTATTCATGAAATATTCAAACTGTTGGACAATACTTAATTCAGCTTGAGTGGTTCTCCACTCCTCATAAAGCTGAATAAATGATCAGGTGAAGCCCTTCACGTCTGATTGACAGGCTTTCCAAAACAGCTTATGCCCTTTTGACAAAGAAAGATCTCTCAGCAAAAGCACAGACATTTTGGAGGGGATTTTAATGGAACATTTTTGCTTTAGTTGGAAATGCGCCACGCCTTTAGAAACTGAGGAAAAGAGGAGATGAAACAGCATTTTGTTGGGAGTTGCTAAAATCTGAACTGCATGCTAAGAAGGGAGGAGAAAGAGGAGGGGGATTTGCAAACATGCATGTCCATAAGCGCACTTAATCTGATTGTAATTCAAGCCCATCAATATAATGTGTGAATATGAGGTGGTGTGTGTGTATTTGCAAGGATGCATACATAGACCTCAAAGGGGGCTTGAGTACCTGCCATTTGGCCTCCTAGAAAGAAAGTGCCCTTTTTCTGGGATGTGTTTTTAATTTTTTTAATAAATAGAAATTCCTGTTTGCACACAGCCTGCCCTGCCGAACAAACAGATATATTGATTGGAATCAAATATCAGGTTGGAAGATTGGTGCTCACGGGCGATGCCATCTACCCTCCCTCCCTCCTGGTTTCCTGCCGTAGCGGCGAGCACTATGTGGGCACCGAGCCCTTCTATGCTGAAAGAACGCATGCACGTGAAATTGCACGCATATGCATGCATAGACACTCGGCGGTCAGCGTGAGTGAGTCAGTGTGATGAGTTACTTTGAGGAAGACATCAGCTATGTGGCCAAACAAGGAATTGCTTGACACTACTTGGCAAGTAGGGTCTATGCTTGAACTATTTAGCAGCTCAATCAGCTAACGTTAGCGTTGATACCTTTTGCTAATAATGGGGGAATCAGTGGAATATGGTCGAGTTCTTGTGTCCCATCCACTGAACTTAACAGAGTGGTCCCATCGCACCACAGCAGTTTAAATGTTTTAATGTTGTTAATCTTATTGTCTTGATAGCTAGTTAGCTAATGTAATATTTCTTGCATGTATCATTAATTTGCTCTCCTGTAGCAGTGTTTGAACCAACCTCAGTCATGGGTTTGTGTTAAACCCTTTAACAGTGTCTCAAAAGTAGTCATTCCAGGCATATATTTATTTAATTGCATGTCCCTGTTTGCAAGTGTGTACGTTGCACCATAAAAAGAAAGAAGCTCCCCTCCCTTAACACATACATGGAGAACACATACAAATTCGGCTGGTGTGAAGGGTTAAACAAGGAGAAGTAATGCAGAAGTAATGTATTCATGGCATTGCTAAGGAGAGCCGAAAAAATGACAACACCCCTCACCCCACCCCTCTGCCCCCCCTCCACCATAACACCCACCCCGGGACCCTGAGGGCCCCCCACAACAATACCATTACAGAGGTGGTCAGGCTCCTGTGTGTGGTCAGCTAATAAAGCAATTGTCTGGCCCTGAAAAGAGGATTACTTTAATCTAGTAATGGCCAAAGTCGTGCGGCCTGGTCGGGAATGGGGTGGACAGAGGCACCTATAGACAATGGGCACCCCCACCCAACACTCACACACAACCCATTAATTATTGACCACTGCAGTGGGGTGGTGCAATGAGCACCTTCAAGAATTCCACTCCAACAATAAGGCAGTTCAAGTGAAATTATAACAGCGTCATTCAGGCCCACTATAGCACTGTGTCATAAAGCACTACACCTCCTCATTCAGTTCAATGAGACCACCGCACTGACAGGGTTGTCAAACAAAAAAGATGCCACAACGTAATGCAAAGTCAAGTATTTGAGAATGCCGATTCCTAGTTTTGTAACGATACATTTGTGTCATAGCATTTAAATCACGATGCAGTGTTTTGGCATCTGTTAAGCCTTTAAATTCATGGATGTAGCACTCACACTGGCCTTCCTGGAATTTAATAATCTCACCTGTAGCAACACACCCGACACCAACACAGTCCCTTGCATATTTTTTTAACCCAGTGCTATTTTCAGTCAGAATACTCGCTTATTGTGGGGTCGCATAGTATGATGTTGTATTTGGAGATAGTGTTCATAAAAGCTTGTTCTAGTTTTGGTTGACAAACACCCAGACATGTTTGCTAGGAGATGGATGGCTAATAGCTAAATACAGAGCAGGAGAAACCTGAAAGTTGCTTGTGAGTCTGGGAACAGTTTTCTATGCTGTCTCGCCATCTTGAAAGTCCTGTACCAATTTTTTTCAGCAGTGTATCTTATTGTTTGCACACACACATACACACACAGTCCTGTCATTTTCTCCATGTGTGCAGTTTTATTATTAGGTCGCTGACTTTCACACTGCCTCCTTTCCCTGCTGGTGCATGAGAGGTGAAGAAGGTGAATCGTTTCTTTGACATCAGCGTCTTCCTGTTGGAGGCGAGCCAGTCTGCCTGTGTCAGATGACCCCCCTGTCAGCTGTTCCAGTCTGCTAACGCAACTTGTGGCGGAAGCCCAACGGATGTCGCAGTTCTTCCTGTCAAATGTACACGAATGCATTCTCATAGCTGGAGCAGATGGTCAGGACTTGTATCCTGCCTTGTGCCCAGCACACTTTTTACCCTGTAAGTCTGCCATGCCTGTTCATACCCCTGCACTGAAAGGGGAGGAGGTGGAGGTGCGACTGGGGGAAGTAAGAGCAACAGTTCCAATTTTCCACCCTGTCAACAAACTCCAAAAACAGATGGATCTTGGAGCAGAAATCCATTTAGCTCCACTTGAATGACTTAAGCCCCCATTCACTGACCTTTTCTAACTCTGAGGTGGGAGTGCATCTTAAAGAGAAATGAATCCTGTACAAATACACACGAGTAGAAATCAATAAGCATTTTCCACAGCTGTTCACCCTCGTATTTACCACTTGCAGACAGGTCAAATATACCTAAATCCCCCTGAAATACCCTTTTCTCCACACAGATCTTACAACCGGTATTACTTCTGCCATACCAAATACTTAAAGGTGAATGCTTCTGTTGATAGAAAAGTTCCAAAGGTTAATTTTAAGTGAGAAACTGCCTTTGAAACAGTTCCTATGCTGTTACCAGTCAGCGAATAGGAAAGGTGAGACTAGAAAAACTGTGACAGAAGTGAACAAAGATGTACATACATCCAACGAGGCTGACAAAGGCCAAGCAATCTCTACTGTTAAAAATGCTCTCATTGCTCGAGAGGATGCTCTTTATATGACAGTAGCAAACACTTCTCAACATTCAAGGGAAGAACATAACACCTTTATTTATGTGCAGAAGGGGAACTGTGTCAATTATCATAATGCTAATTTAACATTTACCACCTCTGATTTGGATTAGACTGATATTTTCTGACATTCAAATAGGTATTATTATATTATATAATATATATAATATATATTATTTATATCAAATAAATATTCCATCAAATGCTTACATGTTGCTGCATGAGAGCTGAAAATATTGCTTAAAACAGAAATCAATGAGAAGATGTCCAGTTCCTGGAATGAGTTGTCCTGCAAGAATGAATTGCCAAATAACCAGAATGAGTTTCCAACTTAGAATGACTCACCCTGCTGGTTATACAACAATTAGAATGACTTTCCCACCAGTTGGAATCTGTCGCCTAATGACTTAACTCAGTTTTCCAATTACCAGAATAAGTTGGCGCATAATAATTACACTGGAGTCTCCAGGAACTAAATGAAGTTGTCCACTGAAACAATGAAATGTCTAGTTACCACAGACAAACTGAAGCTGAGCTGTCCTTTGAATAGAATGAGCTCATATTTAACCATATTTAACCTGTTGTTCAATAAACACAATGATTTTCCCAATAACTCCACTGATTGGTTCAGTAACCACAATGTGCTGTCCAAAGACCACAACAAGATCATTTTGATTCTTAGAGGGCTCATTATGTGGTTTAACATTCACTCTTTCACTGATCTTCCTTCTTGGTAACAAGACTGGCAACCAGATGCTGCTCCCTCTGTTGCTTTAATGTCCTCCCTTTTTATCGGCTCTGTAATGATGCTCTGCTTGCGTTCGATTGATTTGTTTGAATCATGTATTGATTGTGCTGGCCTCTCGTGCTTACTGTCTGTCATTAATGACGCCTGAATCTCCCCAGATGTATCCGGCTTCGCGTGTTATCTGTGATGAACTGATGGATTTGTTCTGAGTTTGCACTGCTCATGCCCAACTGCCATTTGTCATCACTGTCATATCCGTTGTTTGATTTCTGTTCAGACTGGGAAAAGGTTTATCCTGGTTCTACTTTTGCCCTTGCGCAGTGCAACTTCTGGCAATACACTGCGGTGACCAATCAACCTCATGGAAGTACAAATTACATGAATAGGAATACCGTGTAGCATGTTCACCTGACAAACACTGAGGCAGAGGAGCAAATTATTGCTGCTGTGATAACTTCCCAGTTGCAATTCTGCTCAAAAAGAGTATAAACTGCAGTGTTGTGTCTTTGTGTCTGATAAGGCTTCCAACTGGACTTCCTGGTTCGTATATCTGCCTCTTAATCTGTACCCTGAAGCAACACACCAACACCACACAGCCCCTTGTGTCGTTTTGCCAGAGGGCTATTGTTGGCTTCAATGAGTCCAAACAGGGGGTCATTTGCATCCTTTAAGGCCATAATTAATGACTCTCAGTCAGTTACATTCTTAATCAAGACACTTCAGCCAAAAATACATACAAATATTAATGAAATACATTCAGGCTTATTGTGGATATATAATATATTCAACAAAAATTAGACCTGTTTTCGCTTCCCTTTGCCCACATTAAAATCAGCAAAAACAAAATGTACTTATTTGCATAAATGTTAAATACTAAATTACAACAAGTAGGGGCAATGACTGTCGCTTTTGAAATTCATGGTGATTCCATACTGTATGTATTCAGCCACACCCCACCCCCACCCCATACACACACCTATTTATATTGAGGGGGAGCAGCTGAATATTTGTTAAATCAATACAACACCACAAACTGATGCTACGAAAATGGCCCTAGTTGAGTTAAATCAACACTCTGACACTATCTCACTAAAAATTCAAGCTAACATTTATTTTGAGACTTTCTATTGGATCATACAGGTGTGCTTTTCATGTGTACACCCCCTGTACATACATACATGTATGAGTATATAAATAGAAATATACATTCACACATAAGGTAGATGGGGAGAAACCCAGGAAACGACCAATGAGGGCGGCCATTTAGCACAGAGGGACTAGTGGGTCTGGCAGTGCAGTGCCTGTGATCAGCAGCTCAGAGAGATAATGGGGCATGGCTGGACACAACGGTTGGGAGCAAGGGGCCTTTATTGTCCTCCACAGCCCCTGTGCTACACTGTCGTTAAAGGGGGGGAGGAGGTTAAAGCTCTTCCTCACACCACCTGTTGTCAACGCCTCTCCCCTCGAACCAACCCCACCCCATCCCCTCATCCTTTTGCTTTTGTTATACTGACCCTTTATGACACACAGAAACACACACACACACACATGCTGGTCACTGGTCGCACGCGCCTTTAGTATGGTCTAATTAATTCATGGCTATCCTCTGGAGAAGGGTTTGGCTGGTGGGTCTGGCTCAATGACCGGCAGACGGTCGGATCATACAGAGGGGGTTAAGCCAGAGGCCCATGGCCTCACTCTGGCCATCTGATCCCCCTCTTTTAAGACCAGAATGGCCACCGGCTCTGTCCTCAACAAGGCTGGGACCTGCAATCCCATTAGTGAAGCGTGAATACACCAGATACATACACACAAACACAGAGAGGAGAGCTTGTTATTATCAAGCAACTGAGAATGTCACAAGAGTTCAGTATGAGAGGTGATGGTGTTACTCTATTACTCCCTCTAGGCTCAGTTCGCACACACACACTGACTCATGGTATCTATATGGGTATGATGAAGCATGAGGACATATATATCCTGATGTCCAAAGGATATCTCAGCTGGTATAAAGCAGAGTAGGAGGTAATTGGAAAATATGACTTGACAGCAGGTGCCTTGACTGAATGGACAAAGTGCTTCAGACAGCTGGTGGAAAACATTGTCATACTCCTGTGGATGCACAGATGCAGGGAGAGATGAATGTGAACTCATACCATTGGGAACTATACTCAAACACCACTCACAGATTCAACAATCTAATCTATAATATATATATTTTAAATCAGACTGTCATGGTGTAAGCAATGACAATTTTGATTCTGATGTTGTTAAAGCTGATAGCAGGTCAGTGGTAACTTAGCTGTACCCTGCAGGTACTTGTACATATCAGTGTAAATACACCCCACTGTGTATGACAGCATGCACCACAGAGCTCCAATCACAACCCATATGGCTCCAGAGCACTGGGGTTAATAACAGGGACAGAGGGCAGCTCGAGGAGAGCACGGGCAGAGGAGGAAGGGGGGGCACAGAGGTACACTTTATCTCTTTTATCAGAGCCACCCAACCTATACCTCTCTCTCACTCTAACTCTTTCCTAACACCAAACCCCCCAAATCCTTTCCCCATTTCCAAATCCATAAACCCTGAAATCCATTTTTCTGCACAGGAGTCTCAGTGATCAAAAACAGAATGACTGTGTGTGTGTGTGTGTGTGTGTGTGTGTGAGAGAGAGAGAGAGAGAAGGAGACAGAAAGAGAAAGGAGGATCCAAGTGGTGACAGTGCTGTTCAGCTGTTTCTTCCACACTGGTGTCTAGGATTACCACGAGTGAGAAAGTTGGCCCAGACCACCGTTACAAAGACTTATGGATGCGCGCACACACACACACACACACACACACACAAGAACAAACTCACACAAAGGCAGAGGAAAACGAGAGTTTCATCACATCTTCACCTGTTCATTCCACAAGGCAGCTGCCATCTTGAACCTTGAAGGCTGAACCTCCAAACAACCTTTAAAACATTGGTGTGGGTGTGGGAGGGTGTGTGTGTGTGTGTGTGTGTGTGGGGTGTGGGTGGGGTGTGTGTGTGTGNNGGGGGGGGGGGTTACCACAGTCCGTTTGATTTGAAATGTCTCTGACTCCGCCCCCAGCACCTTAGAAAAAGCACTTCTTCCCCTACCCTGTTGCTCTGAATATTCATGAGCCATAAAGCCAGGCGGCAGAGACGTAACAGGCATAATAAAAACGTCAGAGGTATAAAACTCAAAGAAAAAGCCGCCAGGAGCTTGGGCAAGTCACTCTGAATGTCAAATCCCCACCCAGGGGTGTCTGGCCTGTTAGGTCTATTGTGCTTGACTGACCTTTATGCATCTGACACCCATTGGCCTGTGCTCCTGGCACATTAACTTTGTAGGCCACATTTTCAGGATCAAAGAATCTCTTTTAATGTGTGAAATCGGATAGGATTGAGGCGCAAAACACACATTTTGGAAGGAAATATTCAATAAAGTGGTATGGGATCTGTTCTTAATGCAAGATAATGGAATGTACAGTTTGAAAAAGTGCAAAGGGAAGGGATTTTTAAATGCTTATAGCTGGATGACAGCTACACTTACAGCACATACTGTATATGAATTTAAGTTACTTATGAAATTTGTGTTTTTCTCTTGGTATGAACATTTCCTTTTCATCCTACATCTGTGACACATTTTTATAGCTCTCCAAGTTAATGTGGTGTGATATTCTACCTGTTCGTCTTTAATACATAGGGCTATGCTAAGTCATCAGTGCAATGTTTGTTTAAAAAATGCAAAACTACTGTAACCTGCCAGCTACATCATATCTGAGGTTAAACTACACCTACTGGAGCTTGAAAAGACTCTTACAGCTCATGCATCAAACATCCATTCATCACCATGTCATTAATAAGACGTGGAAACTGTTACTGAGGTAACTAAGCTGAACCTTCCCTAATTAGTTATTGGGTGCCTAATTGTCAGCATGGATGTCTGTAAAAGAAAAATGTCTGCACACACTTGAGCAATGATGAGTAGGAATTATTGTACCTAACCAGAAAAAAAGCACAGTCAATATTACAACTACTGACTATATAAAACGATTTTTGAGTGCTTTTTGAGAGTGCCTTCTTTGTGTTCTAAGTACAAGAGATCTATATTTTCTGCTAAAAACATTCAGCTCCCATAACTAGCTGTGTTCATAATTTATAATATCCCATATGACACATCAAATTATTTCCAAATACAATTAGTATGCAAAAATATTATACACAAAGGAACTAGTTTTAGTCACACTAAGGCAAAGGTCTAGGGATAGTGATGTTGGACAGCTATTAAATAGATTGCCCATAGGTTGACTCCTAATTTGCTAAAGTCCTTCAACCGACAGAAGCGGTCGTTTGCCAATGACTCCCAAAACGACATATATAGGCATACCAGATCTTCATCGTCATGGTAACAAAAATAAACACGTGGTTAATGTTGTGTTGCAATTTGGTTAGGTTTAGGAAAAAATCATGGTTTGGGTTAAAAAAAGTACGTTAGTTACGTAAGTTCAGTTACGTACGTAAGTTAAAATAAGTCAACATTGACTTCTGGTTTCACACAGGACACAAATAGTGGTCTCCTGGGTCAAAGTCCTGTGTTGGTCTCAGTTTGGTTAGGTTTAAGCACCAAAACTACTTGGTTAGGTGTAGGAAAAAGAAATCATGGTTTGGGTTCAAATAAGTACGTTAGTTAAGTTACCTTTGTATATCCATCCACCCGACCTCCCCCCTATGTGGACTTAGTCGGCGACTGACAATAACAGTAAATATGGGTCATAATAAGCTGCTTGCACAGACGATCTATACGGCCATATTTTTGGGGAGGACAGTCTCCTAATTTGGTAATCTCTTGAGAGTTTTTATACCTCTACCAACAGGTCAAAATGTCACATTGCCCAACACTTCATTTCATAATAATGTACTGAACCTGTGTCCATGTTGCGCTCTCACACTCAGGGCAACAGAAGATTCCAGTGGGAGGTGTGAGAAATATGAGTGTAAGTTGATTATACTGCAGGGGCTGTGTGAAATACTTTTTGACATATTTTCCACCATTGGAATATAGTGCAGCAGAATCTACAAACATTTTACAGCCACCATTTGAGCCTGCACATGGTGTTTGATCTTCAAAAGATAGATTTCGGGTGGAGTATCACTTTAAAGCTGAAATCCATAACTTTGCGCACTTTCAAACAGCTAAGATGACGGAGTGGGTCTAGTGTTACATTTGTTTGACCTCTTAGGACTCGTTTATCAAGTGACGCTTCAATTCTACATGAAGAAATGTCTAGAGGCTGTCTGTACTAAAAGCTCTACTTTAAAAAGACCTGTGCTCTTGTCCCCTTTGGTGAAGAGATTAACATACTGTCTGACACGAAACACTACAAAATAAAGCACTTCCAGACAAACTCTCAAGTCGGGTATATTTGTCAGCACTGCAACATTGTGCCAGTTCATCCATACTGCAGCTCAGTGGCCTTCGTCACCCTGCCTGCCTCTCAGCCTTCAGCAGATGGACTGTGAGGGGTTAAACCTCCTGAACCTTCCACCCTTCCCACTGCGTTGGCTTCCACCCTGATACCAAATATACACACCAATACACAATGCAGCTCCCTCTCAGTTTGCTCCCAGTGCTTCCAAGTCATAGGCTGGGGAGCAAAGTGACACCATGCCACAAAGTGCCATCTTGCGCCTTCTCTGGTGCCACACTGAGCCCCCTGGCAGCTCCAGGCGGGCTTATGTGCCTGTGTCCTTATCTCCGGCCCCATTGGTGCCACGCAGAGGGGGCTGGCAGGAGCTGGCACTGGCTTGGCTTTGGCACTGGCCACTGTTTGTTCTATATAACCTCTCTCTCCCTCTCTGGAGGCAATGCTCCGAAAGTGTGTTTGTGGGTTTGTGTGGGTTTGCAGGCAGACGCACACGGAAGAAGACACAAGTAGAACACACGCTTTCAGTTTTTCCTCTACCACCATGGATTAGGGATTCTTATCTGTGAGAGCAACTGCTGTGTGCCAAGTTGTGTCCCTGTGCATGTGTCTGTTTGCAGACAGCTGCAGAGAACATCACCTCATCCAGCTTTCTGTTGCTTTCTATCCTAATGTGTTTTTCTGTATATATATGGACTGATCAGCAGTGTGGCCTTGCACACTGAAAGACACTGGTATTGAAGACAAGAGGTTCAGAATACACACCAAACCCTTTTGACTGCAAACAGCCTTGTTTGAGATCCTGTTGATGTTAGCCTACAAGGGAACTTAGGCCTTGTTCAGACTGCCAGCCAATATTTTTAGGCAATGCCATGATAAACGATATGTACCTCGATATAAACACCAAAGTCACTTAAAATAGCCTAAAATCGGAGGTCTCCCAAATGCAGTTCAGAGCTGCAGAGCTGGAAGACTCTGTGGAGTAACAAACGCGATCAGATGATCAATCGTGTGTTCTTTTGGGATTTTTTTTTTGCTGAACATCATCTGCAATATCGCACATTAATTCATATACGATATACAGTGGGGCAAAAAAGTATTTAGTCAGCCAAGAATTGTGCAAGTTCTCCCACTTAAAAAGATGAGGGAGGCCTGTAATTTTCATCATAGGTATACCTCAACTATGAGAGACAAAAGGAGAAAAAAAAAAANTTGGAGTCTGACTGTTTGAGGTTGTGGACAGGTGTCTTTTATACTAATAACGAGTTCAAACAGGTGCCATTAATACAGGTAACGAGTGGAGGACAGAGGAGCCTCTTAAAGAAGAAGTTACAGGTCTGTGAGAGCCAGAAATCTTGCTTGTTTGTAGGTGACCAAATACTTATTTTACCGAGGAATTTACCAATTAATTCATTAAAAATCCTACAATGTGATTTCCTGGATTCTTTCCCCCCATTCTGTCTCTCATAGTTGAAGTGTACCTATGATGAAAATTACAGGCCTCCCTCATCTTTTTAAGTGGGAGAACTTGCACAATTGGTGGCTGACTAAATACTTTTTTGCCCCACTGTATCGCACGTGAATTGCGATTTTTGCTAAACGAATCCAAAGTTGGTTTGAAATGCTATTCCAATCGGATTTCTACACACTGGCTGCGCAAAGCGACACACAACGACGACATCAAATCCAGAGTGACAGAAGTGCATCAGAGTGGCTGCATACCTTCCTCCTCCTGCTGAGATTGTCTGGTGGAGGAGTTCTGCACCGCGACTTGACAGCGCAATTGGTTGGAGGGCGAGATGAAGGATCTCCATTTCTCATGCTTCCAGCATGCATAGTTACCACAGCAACACAGATCGGATCATTTGCAAATAACAGTGCGGACAGTCTGTCTTCAAGATCTGATTTGAGAAACAAATCTGATTTGCCTGCAGTCTGAAGAAAGACTTAGACTCACTTGTTCAGCAGCTGCCAGAAATATCTCAAGGGCAAAAAAATAATAATAACGTGTCCTTGGTTTTGGGTAAGTGCTCTCCTAATGTCGTGAATTAAGAAAAGCAAAGACAACTTCTTCTTTGGAACTCAAAAGGAGAGTTTAAAACTAGAGAAAAACATTATGGATTATTCACGTTGAGTGAAAAATTCCCAGCATCTGTGCTGCTCTGTTCCTTTGCTCTTTTCACACCTCCACCTATTCTACCTGCTTAGTTTTCATATACGGCTTATATCACAAATATCCTGCAGCTTCTGATGTTGATACCTAAACAGAGCAAGAGCAAGGTGAAAGGTAATTTCTTCATGCTGCTTGAGGTTTAAGGAAATGTGATGGACACACTGCACAGATCCCAGCTATAGAGAATGATTCATGGGCTGTTTTTCTGTGGAGGCAGTCAAGGGAAATTCAGCCTGATTATTAAGTTAGGGGCTGGAGCCTTTCAGGAAAATATGACGCCCGACTGTAAGGTGTTTGACAGGAGTCTAGAGTTTCACAGATTTTTACTGGGAATGGAGTTTGTTTTAGCGCGTTCAGCTGGTTTGTGTTAGTGCAATGAGAAATTCCTGAGATGGTTTCTGTTTTAAAGGGTGGGTAATATTAGGAGTGGCAGGAGTGAAGAATTAGAGGAAATGTCTTCACTGGTTTTTCTGCACAAGCTGCTAGCAATGTGCTGTCAAGACTCATTTCTGTCTAAATTAGCAGATAAGCAAGGATAACAGAGGCAAAAGTTCATTTTGAGTTTAGTATTTCAGTTGTGTGACAGGGCTGTCAAGTACATATACTTGCAGTCATTTCATCCATAATATAAGTAATTCAACAGCACCTCATTTGTAGGTGAGTCACATAGCAAAACACCTACCTGGATGCACAAACCAGCCCTCAACTATATATATAAACTGCCTAAATTTATTTAAATTACCTGCTGCTGCTGTCAAAACAAAGTTATACTTTACTTTGATCTTCTAACACTGAAGGTAATGGCCTAATGTAACAGCAAAGATTTAATTGGCCCTATCTGCATTTCATTAAAGTGCCACCGATCACAAGCAGGCCTTGCTATAGAGAGGAAAAAACATCAAGTGTCTGTTGGAAACCTGACAGGAGTTTATTATATTTTAAGGAACTAACATCTGCTAGGGAGAAGCTGCCAACCAACAGTGGCCTTTCCTCCCCTCTCACAGTGATGACAATCTTTTTTTGCAGGGGCTAGCTGTCATCCATCTACATTAACAGGCCTGGTCGGAGAGGCCTGGCCACAACACGACAGGGGCCGGGCTCTCTGGAGCGGGGGAAGATAGGATGCGATGACGGAGGCTGGAAGGGAGGATGAGTGGTGGGGGTGGGGGGTTCTCAGGGTGCAAGCTGCCAGGAGATCTGATACCAAGGTCAAGGGAGGCATCTTAAGTTAACTCAGCTCTCAACTCTGATGGCGATGATAAGAGACCAGAGAGGCCTCTACACTGTTCTGCTTTTATAGGGCAGCTAACATTATTAGTTGTGAAATCTGTCTGTGATTTAATTTGTTTCTTATTACTGGAACTACATAATACATAACATGATGTTTGACACCTGATATGTGGGCAAGCACTGGGCTATCACAGCCATCTTTCCTTGCCTTTACACAGACTTGTACTGCACTGCACACTATGTTTCTTATACATTTGAAGTGAAGCCTCTAAATCAGTCATGTGTACTTCAGTCTACCTCCATTTCTTTTTTATGAGCATTATAAGTGTAAATTGACTTATCGTCATGACAACTGGAATTCTTGATGTTTTTGTCTTTAGTATCATTGTAGCATCACATGTAATCTGTCCTTCACACTCTTCCGATTCCCATGTGTCTGCCCCGCATTAGTACAGAACAGCATTCAATTTCTGTCTTTTGGTTCAATCGCGCGCACGCACACACACACACACACACACACACACACACTTGAGCACTAAGCCTAAATAGCAAAAAATCTGTAAGACACTTACTTGCCACCTCCAGTGATGCATTGCGACTGACTGCCTCGCCCAGGTAGTTGCGCGCCACGCACACATAGACGCCTTCGTCGGGTTTGCTTCGCCTCCCGTGTACAATTCGCAGGAAGAAGAGGGAGCCGCTGGGTAAGAGCATCCGGTGGGATCGAGGGTCCTCTCGATCGGTCTCGACACGCTCGCCGTCTTTGTACCATTCCACCATCGGAGTCGGCCGGCCCTCGGCCTTACAGTTGAGGGTGGCGGGCTCGCCCTTGGACACGATCAGATCAGACGGGTGTTCTACGATGCGGGGAGGCGCATCCTCTAACCTGGGTCGGGATCCTGAAGAAAAGACAACAACACAGGGAAGAGAAGGGGTTAAGATTTAGTTCATCAAAGTGCAGCATCTTTTGTGATGCATTTTTGTTATGATGGTGCAAACATGATTTTAGAATATGAGTGTTAGGTGAAATGTGGGGTATAATTATAGCAAACGTATCTCTAAACCAGAGCCATTTGGTGTTTTAAAGCTGACACAGTAGACAACAGATTGAAAAGAAAGGCACAGAATTAACAGTCTGTGCTACTGAGAGTTGCTACTGGTATTTAAAGGGAAACTCCGGTAACCTGGGCCCTATTTTTTTTTTTACTAATTTTGGGGCGTAAATGACTAATACTTACCAAAAGTTTTGGAATTTGTCTTTTGGTAAGTATTTGTCATTTCGATGTGTGACAACATGATATAATTACAGGGTTCGTACAGCTTTTTAAGAGTAAATTTCAAGCACTTTCAAGGTACCTAAACCAAAGATTTCCAGGCTCTCAAAGCCTTTAATTGTTACTATAAATACCAGGAGACAACACACAAATATGACGACGGGATAGTTTCATTTCAAATATTAAAATATTTTTGGTTTACATGAGTGACTGTGTAGATGAACCAGATTATGTTGGAAATCAAGCATTTTTCAAGGAGTATATTTGAGTTCAAGCATATTCCTAACCTTGAAAACATAATGGTTAAAATTAAGCATTTTCCAAACTTTCAGGACTTTGTACGAACCCTGTATTTAGATCGTTCACAGACTCCCGATGTAAAGAGTGTGGTTGCACTAGTGTAGGAAGAGTAAGGACTATAATAAACACTTTTTTACATTCTGGCCACTGCACACAAGAGGCAAGTGGGCGGCAGAACTTATAAAAACACACTCAGTTGCCCTCTCTCCAAACCTCTCGAGCTGGGCGTGTGAACAGCTGCAGAAAAACTCACAATTTTATCATCAACAACATGGCTGTGTGAAACAAGCATATAATGTAATTGCTCAGCGGTTACCTTCAAAGTAGAAATCAAGAGGACGTGTGAAATGACATGCTCTAAATTCTGCATCTATCAAACCAAAACCAAATTCTCCGGCAGTGGAGGGGGAAGCATGCAACAAGTAAATGTGGTAGAACTTGGCTAATCACAAGCTCATGGGAAAGTAGGTTGACTGAACTGCTGAAATATTAAGATATATAAAAAAACGTTTTTTTCAATATGATTTTCAAGTGAAAAGACTTTTAAACTGGTGTTTTCTATTTAATAGTTTCATTTGCCTAGCTCTGCATGGTGCAAGTTTCTGTAAATTACTTATCAATATAAATGAAATGTGTTTGGGGTCAGTGCTGATGCAGTCTGCAGACTCTCTAGCTTTCTTGTTAAAGTCTGATTGAAAGAAATAAATGAAGACAGAGACAGAAGCAGATGGAGATGGAGGCGAGGTAATTCCCACAGGGTTTTTTTTGCAAGCTTTGAAATTGCTTTTTCCCCCCTTCTATCTTTCCTCTTCCTACTCCAATTTGAATGACAGCATGTTGGCGGTACAATTATGTATGAAAAGCAATAACACAAACTCAAGCACAAGAGGCACAAGTGAAATTTCTCCCTGGAGAGCGTAAGAAGGAAGAGGTGCACTTTGCTAGTGGTTTCAGAGTAACCAAGTTTTGTTCCAGACGATGCTGTTTTTAAACTAAAATCATTTTTTCACTCTCTCAGTATGCCATGTAGCGCTGCATACGCAACTTTGTGTTTTCAGAACATTCACAGCAGGATATTGGTGGGGGTGGCTGTGCACACAACGGGAAGACAGAACATGAATTACTTTGGTCAGCGTTTAGGAGTTTTGTAGCTCCTGAATTACACAGAAGTCAGTGTCACTTGAGTTTTGTTTCACTCCAAGACTATGATGCTGTTCTTGTGGAATAACTCATTGCTCAGTTAAAGTTTACACAAGTTAAGTTTGAATAAGAATTAAACATAACTGCGGGTGACAGTGACTTTTAGTTTGGGTTTATGGTTTAAGTTTGTGAGCAAAGAACACTGAAAAAGAAGAAAAGAAGATGGAGCTGTAACTGATCCATTAGACAAAGAGGGAGGAGCCTGTCGCAGTCTGGGTGAATCTCAAACCTCCAGAAGGTGATCAAGTTAGTAACTTGTTTCCTGTGTTCTTCCTCTCCTATGGGAAGACAGCTGACAATGTGCCTACAGCACAGGTACATACCACTGGAAACAATGTAATCAGGGCCAACATAAGAGCGAGGGCTGTAATGGCTCTTCCCACAGGTGCATGAATGAGGAGGAGTTCAAAGGTTCAGACTTCCCTGATAACACCTGATAAGGAAAGCAGTCAAAATTCCTGCCCTCAAAGTGACAAATCCTCTATAAGGTTTCAGGGGATTATGAACTCCCCTAAAGTGCTTTTCACTGATGGGAATATAGAGTACTGTCTGATGGCCCTGCTCTCAATGCAATTACATTCACAAAGATGGAGAAATTGGAGGCTCTGAATAGGAGGAAATGGTATTGAGGCTTTGAAGTTAGAATCAAATAGCAGCTGGGCTTATGTCTGACATCTACTTTGAAAGCATACAGTGTGATCAGATATACCATTTAAGGTTATATTTCACTGCCATTAATGGCAAAAGCACATCACTGCAACTTCCTTTCTATGTCTCTTTCTTTCTTTCTTAAACTGAAATGTACAGTATTTTGTCTTGAGTTCATAGGTTATAAGTTTAATGACAGTAGAGACACAAAAACTGCTGAATTGTTTCAAAAACAGTATATAATAAGACAATTAAACAGTCTGAAATTGGGTTCAAACTAAGGTGCATACAATGTACAGTGTGTTCACTATGGATTCACCAGCTCCTCTTTTTCTAGTAACCATACAAAATGTTACCATTTCTGACTAAAGAGTATGTACTATGTATCACTGATATGCTTTTGTCTTTAAATACAAATGGGCTTTGCATGACAAACATTTGAGCCAAATGAATATTAAAAAAAAAAAAAGTGTGAGCTACATTCAACTAGGGCTGCAACTAACGATTATCTTCATAATCGACTAATCTGACGAGTATTTCTATGATACATCGCTTATCGTTAGTCTATAAAATGTCAAAAAATAGTCAATAAATGCCTATGGCAACTTCCCAGAGCCCAAGGTGGCGTCTTAAAATGTCTTGTTTTGTTTGACTAACAGTCCAAAACCCAAAGATATTCAGTGTACAATGATATGTAACAAAGAAAAGCTGCAAAGCCTCTCATTTGAGAGGCTGGATATATACAGTAAAGTTCCATACATTAGCTGTACAGTTATTTTCAGATTATATTTCATTACAGATAAAACATTTGATGTGATAAATTTCAAAAAATTAATGAATAAAAAGCTTTTTTTTTATTTTATTTATTTTATTTTTTTTATTTTTATTTTTTTACAAGGTTGCTCTCCTGTGGCATAAAAACAGAAAACAGTCACATTACTTTGCTGAGTGCCTCTCCTCCCTCCCTCAAGGTCTCTTAGCAGCAGATAGAGACCGTTCAGCTAATTGCTTTAAGGTAGCATATGTATCATGGCTAAGCTGAGTCTGTCTGGATCGGGGGCAGGGGGGGCTGTCTGTGGTGAGAGCTCAGCGGGACAGAGCCTTTAAGAGCTGACTCATACATTTTACAGTTTTACGTTGGTTGGAACAAGCCATGTGGAAATGTAAAGCGAGCACTTTTAAAGAGGAAGAGACCACCGTGTGTGCCTGAGCTAAATATCATCAAGAGAATCACTGAACACTAGCTCTTAAAGATGATAACCCTGGGGTGACCCCATAGCCCAGTGGTTGGGGCGCATTCCACATGGGCGTAAATGTCCTGAGCAGCGAGTCCCCGGTTTGATTCCCAGTTGCTGAATGTCATTCCCCTGCTCTCTTTCCCCACATTTCCTGTCTCTCTCCATTGTCACTGCCAAATAAAGGCATTAAATGCCCCAAAAATAATCTTTAAAGAAAAAAAAGATGATGTGCCTATCACCTAAGGAAGTGTAGACTTGATGAAATGATCTCTCTACAAATAGAAATGATCTGCCCCCTTACTCTGGGATGTCATACAGATGTGCAGCTCAGTTTGGGGGAATGGAGAAAAAAAAAAACTGATTGCATCTAAGATGATTCTCTAAGAGTGATGAGACATTTTCTGAATATACACTGATATCACTATAATGATGGTGATCTTGGTACAAGCTCTGTTTGTGCAGCTGCAGGCTGTACATTAGCATGACTGGTACAGATCTTCATAGAGACTGACTGCGCTGCCACACAACTCAAGGATATTTGAATTTCTAAGCCGTGCAGTATTCCCCAGCTACATAGCTCACAGAGAGTGTAGATGTATGTAAGAGATAAGGGCGAGGCTGGAAAAGATGAACTCAGATCGGGTTAAATGGACAGCTGGAGTCTGGAGAGTGCGACTGGTTGTCTTGAGAAGAGTGTCTAACAGGAAAGTCTGGACCCTCTAAGGACCTATTAGCTCCTGCCCATCGTGTACTGAAGCAGGATGGCAGCAATTCTCAAAGCTACATGTAAGCTAATGAAACCACAGGGATGCTGTAGGAGTGTTTGATAAGAATGGTGCGTGGAGATGAGCTGACAAATAAGAGCTGTATTACACTTGAAGGATACATGTGTGTCCCTTGTAGATTCGATAGCTGAGTCGTCAGTGCTTGTGAAAATGTTTTTATATCTTGCCTTTGCCTTGACATATTACACGTAAAAGCTGCAAACGTGTCTGAAAATGAGGGCTCAGTGAACGCTTTGATGAATATGAAATTGATATGAATCATGTCATAGCATTTACAGTTATCACAGCACGCCCAATTTAACACCCACGGCAGAAGTCACTGTGGAAGATAAAACACGTGTTAAATCCATGTTTGACATGTGCAATTAGAGTTGATGCACTAACCAAGTGTGTAACTGTGAAAATGTACGAATCACTGCAAAAGACAGATTTATTAATAATTTGGATGATTATGGGATGAGCCTTCTGCAATGTCGTTTTTCTTTTACACTACAGATGGTATGGTATAGCTTTACAGAACTTTTCTTTAAATGGTTGCGATGAAATTCACTTTCAGATATCTTTGCAATTAAATTGAAGGACTGGAGGTTGATGCCAATATCAATATGTCAGGTTTATGGTAACTAAAGATTTACTAAGGATCTCATGGTAACCCTGTACTAACGTATTATAGAAACATGTCTTTACCCTTTCATGCCAAAGGTGTATAAAATCAGATTACTAATGGTGACCCATTCACACTAATGGCAAACAATGTGCTCTTGCTTCAGTTCGAAAGTTGTACAGAATCTCTACACTTGAATTGTTCTTCTAGTGTAATTATATGGTAAGTTAACCCAGCAGAGAAAAAACAGAGCACTGTTTATTTTAATTATTTCTACTCAGCATGAGCTTTCCCAGCCTACCTGATGTGTCCAAACTGACAGACTCGATATCAAAAATAGGCTCACGTGGGGCACAGTATCTGTATCTAGATTCTGTTTAAACACGCACATGCAAAGTGAATTATTGTCAAACAACTTCAAAGTCGTTCTAAGTGGGGAAAATGGGAGGAGGAGAGAATAAAGCCTGAGAGGGTGACAGAGAAATAGTGCATAAGACAAAAGTGAGAAAAACGAATGAGAAAAATTGGAACAAAGCAGCCACAGGGAGCACAAACTCCTGCTGCAATGTCCTTTCTATAATGGAGGATGGCAAAGTGCTGAGGCAGAACTTTTTCTCATCTAGTACAAGAACAAGTGGCTCGGTGTGTCCTGCCGATATAAAACAAGAACAGAGGACCACTGCCAAAGATCTACAGTGGATTCCCAGCCCCCCCTCTGCCAACTCCCCAGCCTTATTTCACCACAAACACAAGTGGGCTTTCATCCCTGGGCAGATTTACTTCCTCTGAAAAGGCAAAGGCCTCCGAACAACACCCAGACAGACTGGTGACATCAGTCAAGACATAAAGGAAAGTGATATCAATACTTGTGTAAATGTATGATAGTCCTAAAATTGAGAACTTTTAAAAATAAATCTTAACTTTTTCTATTGTGATACCAAATTTGAAGTGCATTAAAATTTAAAAGTTACTGCGAGAATGTGATGATAATGCAGCCTCTTCTGACATGAAAATAGTTTGGCCACCAATTATCCAGAAATAATCCTCTGCTCACAGGTCACAGGTCAAATGAGTGACTGTCAACTTGTTTGGAGCATGTGATTAGAGAGACGCTCGCTGTGCTGCTGTTGACATAAGGCCGTGACAGTTAATCATTAAAAAAAAAAAAGGAAAAGTGAGGCTACAACAAAAAGAAAGCAATAAAAGATTAAGTTGTAAGGTCAGTGGAGAATGTTCTCTTACATAGATCTTCTGATTTGGAATATGGAGAGCTGTGAAAAGTTCATTCTAACATAATTTTACTTGACAAGCTATCAGGTCAGTGGTTCCCAACCTTTCTTGTCTGACATACCCCCAGAGGCCTGTCAGATGGGCCTCAGTACCCCTTTATCAGATCCCTTTGATAGAAGGGATGGCTTTATGGTATTGTTCAATGGTATGTTTTAGTAGTTTTGGCCAACTTTGCATTTGTACTACTGTACTGCCATTTGGAGTGACAGAAACTGGTTGTTTCAACCATTTACAGTGTCTTTACTTTGAGTCTTTCTGCAGTCTTAATCAACTTACAGCTGACTCAGATTGGTGGGAAACTGAGGCATGGCTTGTGCAGTCAGACTACCATACTCCTCAACACAAATATGTGGACATATGTATATTATCAAATCATAATTTCTATTTTTCCAAATGAGCTGAGCTTCACAATTTTCTATGTACCCCCTGGTAACTGCAGAAGTACCCCTTGGAGTACAAGTAGCCCTGGTTGGGAATCACTGCTTTAGGTGACAGGCTGTACCTCTGTATGTAAATATGCACTTAACCCTGCATCTTTCCCAGACTGCATTTCTCAGGCACTATTTTCCAAACTCAGATGGTGGTGTGACTCATACAATAAATCCATGAAGGGTGCTCATTTCGTCTGATATTTGTACAAGGCTCAATCTTGAGGTCAACAAAAATCCTCTCACTCACTTACCAACTGTCTCACTGCTCCAGCACACCACCCACCCCTGAGCCAATCCTACCAGCTCATAGACGGTGTGTGTGTCTCATCACACATAGGATCAAAAATATTCTGGTCACTACGGTCCTGCAGGGAAAAGGACATAAAACATGGATGGCACTTCAGCCCCATCCAGTCTTCCAACCAGACAGTGTGAGAAATGGCTTTCATTTCGGCATTAAGGACTTAAAAATACATAAGAATACTGCAATATATCAAAAGCCTGCACTCCTTATCACTCGGTGGTGAGTTGTGGTAAAAAGAAAGGTTAAGCCATACTCTGGCTTAGCAACTATTAAAAGTACCTGCCACTGGAATGAGCTTTATAATCTAAAGAAGGGATAGAGGAGAGAGGAGGAGGGTGCGAGATGACGATCAAAGAAAATTCAACAACTTTCCTATTCCTATTCCTCCCTCATCTGCAATTCTTTTCAGCAGGCTGGCTTCCATCTAACAGAATGTGTTGTTTTACAGCTTTGTTGCCTCCTCCTCTTTCTCTTGGTTTTCACCAAAGCCACAGGAATTCATTTTCAAATGTGCATTCAAAGTTAAATTGGCAGGGGGGGGGGGGGCGGGCAGGCTGGGGTGCTCTTTGCAGCCTCCTACCATTTGACCCTGTGGGGACAACAAAATGAGGCACTTGCATGAGAATACAAAGTGCCAGCCATAAAGAGACAACCTCCTTAATTGAGCCTGTGTTGATGCTAAGCATTTAAATGGGCAGGGTCAACTTTGCAGAAGGAAATTGGGTGTATTTATCATGTGTCTCTTGGGGCCGTGAACAGATTCATGAGTAGGGGCTGAAGCTTTCTTCTTTTAGAAGAGGGGATCATTGAAATGATCCAAACTCCCTCCCCATCTCCCAAAAAATGCCCTTTCCACTAACAACTCTGTTTCATGCTCCCTCTGAGTATGGCCTCTTGTGCGAAGCAGCTGAAATGACTTTTGGCTAGATGTTTGGGTAAGTTGACAAGGCAGAAGCAGCCCGCTGTAGATAGAGAGCAAACAGTGGTGTCTTTTGTGGTCCAACAGGAGCCTAACAGACCATTTTTACACAAAACGTTACTCTTGGTAAAACATGGCTGAGAGGCATGGGAGTTGATTAAGCTTTGATTTAGTTCCAAGAACAGAAACAAGAACAAAACGTCCCTTTACATGGACATTTCAAATGTTTACTTTGACTATGAAATGTACTTTCCTCAAGTTTCTGCACCATATTTTGGTATGAATAATCACGCATTGGCTTCTCCAAAACATCAAATATCAACATCAGTAATGTGGAGGATGGCTCAGCCATATGAGCCATTCTCATATTTAAACATTCAGAGAATTTTGAATGCAACTTAGAAAGGCATTTGCAAACAGCAGTCCTGAGGACTTAAATACAACCAGTCCAACATCTTTCAAGTTATCACAAATCCTGCCAAGAGTTGTCAGGTTGAGTTCCAGTAGCCCACCAGTAGTAAGCATTGATTTTCTCCACCAAGTCCACCGAGGGGGTTTTTTGGATAGGCCTTTGAAAGAACAAGAGAGCAGCAACTGTATGTGGCAACTAGACTCTCACTCTGCACTTGATTTCGCTGTAAGTGTTCTATGTGATGAGACCAAGAAGAGACAAGAGGAAATAGAGGAGAAAATACTGGAGCAGGGGAAGTAGGAGTAGAATAGTAAAAATAATAAACTTTATTTATATAGCACTTTTCTTAAAAATGTTGCAAAGTGCTTTACAAAAGAAAATAAAACATAGGGCACATAGGAAGCAAAGACAATTAGCTGAATAAAATCAAATAAATAGGAGTAAATAGATATTGGCTGTAGTGATACTTGACAAGAGAGCAAACAGAAGGAAAACATTAAGACACAAAAGCATTTAATCACAGTTCATCTCAAATAAGGCTGTATGTTGATGATTACATGATTTCTTATTTCTATTTATCAGTCCATTAGGCAGGGGTGGAAGTATGGAATTACATTTACTCTCATTACTGTAACAAAGACGTATTTTTGTGTACTTTTTTGGGGTATTTTACAAATCAGTTATTTAACCTTTTTTATTTTACTCGGTAAAGTATTGTTATTATTATAGTATATAGTATTTTAATACGATATTGCGTGACCAACAGGTGCATGCTGGCTCTGGCTATATGCGAAATGCTAACATGCTCATGGTGGATCCTCCAGCAGTTATTTTCCACGTTCACTTCAGTGAGGTGTGTGAGACCTTTGTGCTGTTTTTGACAATAATCCCTGTCAACGTTGTGACTACAGAGCGTCTTTCAGCTCAAAATGTTAAACAAAAGAAAACTTTGAGGAGCGCAGTGGGACAGAGAGGCTCAGTGGACTGAGTATATTATGCTTTAAGAGTGAATGAGCAGAGAGGTTGAACGTAGAGCAGATTGAGGAGGACTTTGCGTTGCACAAGGCTCTCAGAATGATGTTCAGACAGGTGAGTACCACATCCAATCACTGTGTTGCCTAGCAACTAAGCATCGCTACGCAGAGTGTAAAAACTGTGCAGTCTCTCCTTTGCTGTGTTGTTTTATTCTGCTGTTAATTCTATAAGAAGAATTCTATATTCTATATTTCCTTCATGTGGTTTAATCTGTTGAACCCGTCCATTGACTTATTATACTGTAGTAAGTTTATGCAAGTGGAAGGCGGTTGTATATATTTATAACTGATAATCAGTTGTATGCACAGGCTGCAAAGTGCTGTGTATGGAAATGGAACTCAGTTAACAGTAGTATCATATATAATGATATAGCATTTGAGTGAAATTTCTTTAAAGTAACAGTTCTATTACTTTAGTATAATTTTGGAGTATTCTTTCCATTCCTGCCATTAGTGTTCACTGATGATGGCCTAGCAGTTTATTTGCTCTCTCACTCCTGTT